>CABHPQ010160463.1:0-25592 GCA_902168405.1 Peromyscus aztecus | reverse complement strand
GAATTAGATACAATATCACTTTTATATTTTATTATCATTTCTTTGGCCATAAAATGGACTTACTGAACACTAAAAATTTTGTAAATGCTTGAAATTTCACTAATAAATGATGTATATTTTGTAGGACTCATGTTTATAAATAGTCATAAGTTTTGCTTTGATTGTGAGAATAAAACTGTTGTTTTCATCATAAGTACATAAATTTATTCTCATTTCCAAAGTTTTCTCCATTTCTGAATGATTAATGTTTCTTTCTTTAAAAAGAAAAATCAGCATACTTAGATTTCTATGAATTTAGAAAGCTTTAGTACTGTTGTTTTATTAAAATAGCAATATTCAGTTTGTGCTCTCTGGACACTGCCTGCAGAGAAAAATGAAAAATGTGTTGGCAGCTTCTACTATAGCATTTGCTTGGTGCATTTTATATGATAAATCTCTCTATAAGATATAGCTTCAAAACTGCTGTTTCAAATTTGTTTCGATAGTTTTTACACTATTAATAGTAGTAGTTCTCTCATATATTAGGTAGTCTTGTAATCTAAGTTTGAATAGGAAATTGTGGTGGTTTGAAAAAGAATGATCCCCATAGGCTCATAAATTTGAATGCTTGGTCATTGGGAGTGGCACTACTTGGCAGGAATTAGGAGGTGGGGTCTTGTTAGAGTAGGTATGGCCTTGTTGGAGGAAGTATGTCACTGGGGGTGGGCTTTGAGGTTTCAAGTGCTCAAGCCAGGCCCAGTGTCTCTGATGCCCATAGAGTCAGATGTAGAACTCTCAGCTGCCTCTCCTGCACCACCTCTGCCTGCATTCTGCACTGCTTTCTGCCATGCTGATAATGGACTAAACCTCTGAAACTGTAAGCCAGCCCCAGTTAAATGTTTTCCTCTTTAAGAGTTGTCACCGTCATGGTGTCTCTTCACAGCCAAAGAACACTGGACAGACATGTTAGAGAGGCACTGGAAGAGCCTGAAGGAATTGAACAACTGGTATACCCATACACTTATTGACTCCCCTTTTTCTCCCTCATGTCTTAGTTACTTTTATATTGACGTGACAAAACACTATGACCAGGGCAACGTAAAAGAGTTCAATTTGAGGCTAGCTCGTTAGTCTCCATGACCATGCCAGGGAGCATGGAGGTAGGCGACCATATGAGGCTAGAGCAACAGCTGAGACATATGGACAACATATGTTGGACATATGGACAACAAGCACCAGGCAGAGAGAGAGGGCTACCTGGGAATGGTGTAGGCTTTTCAAGTCTCAAAGCGCACCTCCAGGGACAAACTTCCTCCAACAAGGTCATACATCCTAACCATTCCCAAATAGTTCTACCAACAGGGAACCAAGCATTCAGCTATATGAGCCTATAGGGGCCATTCTGATTCAAACCACCACATTCCACTTCCTGACTTCTATAGGCTTGTGGCTATGTCATAATGCAAAATGCATCTAGTCCATCTTCAAAGGTCCCTGTAGTCTTTCATAATCTCTACAGTTTAAAAGTCAAAGTCTCTTCTAAAACTTCTGATTAAGGAAATCTCTTAATTGTAACTCCCTGTAAAATCAACAACCAGATTGCATACTCCCAGCATACAGTGGCACAGGATGTAGTTTACCATTTCAAAAGTTAGAAGAGAGGACCAAAGCAAGACTGAAACTCAGCAGGACAAACTCCAAGTCCTGTCTAATGTCAAAGCGTTTAGATGGCTCCACCCTTCCAGCTTTGCTGACTATAACATATTTCTCTCTCTGGCTGGTTCTGTGTGTAACTTTACCTGGCAGACATCCCATGGCTCTGGCAGTTCCAACATTTGGGGGTCTCCACTGCAATCCAGGCTTCACTTTTACAGCTTCATGCAAGTTTCTTCAGGCCTCCATGCAGAAACTCCCCAACCTCATGCTTGGCTTCAGTGGCTTTCTATAACCATGAAGGAAAATTCCACAACCCCCTTGCTCCTGTATCCTCCCTGACTCTAAATCCAGAACTATGTGGCTGATGCTTAGTCCAGATTGCTCTCAACACTGCTGTCTTCCAGGCTCTTACCAGGATGGCCCAGTAAGCCCAGGATGTAGCAGTCAACCACTTTCTTAATCCTGAATCCCAAAGTCCTCCAAAAAAAAAAAATAGCCACAGGCCTTCATTTTCTCTCGCTGTGGGCTTTATTAATTCATGGGAAGACTTTCCTGTGAAGAATATCTTATCTACAGAGAATCCTTGGTATTATCAAACAGATTGTAATAAGCTTTGGTCAGGTAAATCAAATACTTATATCTTAGTGTTACCTGTTTTTCTCATGTGTACCTGAGATGAACAGAGACTTGGGAGTGCTGCTTGTCAGGAAAGCAGAGTATAAATGGGAAGACAGCGGTCTGACTGATGTTTGAAATGGGTCGAGATATATACAGCATGAGTAACTACAAGGGCCTGGACATCAGGAAAACAGTCGCACAGCCAAGAAAAAGGAGGACATGTACAAAAGCAAGTAGTAAGCAGAAGAATTAGTTTTGCCTGGACTGTTCTCTGTCTTCTGTACAAGACCAGGTAGATCTGGGAGCCAGGTAGATACCTTCACCTTTTGCCATATTGCACTTTCATTTTCTTACCATATCCTCACTGTAGTAAAAGAGAAGTGATAAAGCCATTCCTGCAGTTTTGCTTCTTAATTCTGATTGCATGGCTGAATCAAATTTGTCACTGCAGGATGCTGGAGAACTGCCTGTGACCATCGGAATATGGCCTCTAGGTATAGAACTTGATTATATGTAAGTTTAAGACGCCCCATAAGTACTTCTGATGAATACCACTCTGAAAACAAGGATTTTATTATGATTATTTTTAAGACATAGAATTTTAGAAAATGGTTTGTAGAAATATGTTTAAGAAAATACATATAATACTTATTTTAACTTCTCCTGTGCATAGACTGAGGTGGACTATATATCCAGATGCCCTTTGCAGAGCAGAACCAAAGGTTGAGCTACATGACCGCAGCAAGACCTATCAAAGTCAGCATACAGAAAGCTAGTCTCATTGTTCCTAACAAAGCCCTCAGAACAGGCCTCTAGTTTTCTAGCAGACACAGGTTCAAGAACAGAGGAAATTGGGTTATAAATCTGGAGTCATGGGTTAGAAACTAGACAGATTGATGGAAGAAAGCCTGAAACCAGCCAGCAAGGAGTATCTGTGATAGTTAATCTTGTTTGTCAAGCCAGTGAGATTTAGACTCACCCTGGAGACAAATCCCTGGGTGCAGCTGTATGAGATTGTCTACTAGATTAAGTGATGAGATGAATTAAATGGGAAGATTCACCCTAAATGTGGATGGTACCATTTCATGCGCTGGGACTCTTGACTGGATAAATAGGAAAAAGCAAGACAAGCACACAAGCATTCATTTCTTTCTGCTTCCTGGCTGTGGATGCAATGGGTCAGGTGCCTTAAGATCCTACTGCCAGGATTCCCGTGCTGTGGTGGATGGTACCCTTGAAACGTGAGCCAAAATAAGCAGCTTTGTCCCGAGGAGACAAGCAACTAAGAGAGTAGCCAAGGTAATTATAGTATCATTAGAACGTTGATAGCTTACATTTTTTTTATTGGTAAGCACATAGGGGTGTGAGGGTGAGTGTGTGTGTGTGTGTGTGTGTGTGTGTGTGTATGAGAGGAGGACACACACACACACACACACACACAGAGAGAGAGAGAACACGAGCGAGCATGTGTGTATGTAGTAAGCAAACAATGGAATATAAATGTAGCCTTACTTTGTATATGTAATGTACACAGTATGGTCCTGGTATTCTTTTTAAATTGTTTTATTTTATTTTTTAAATGTATATGAGTGTTTTACTTCCATGTATGTATGTGCACCATTTGCCTCCAGTGGTCAGAAGAGGGCATCAGATCCCCTGAGACTGGAGTTCCAGATGGTTCTGAGACACCATGTGGGTGCTGGGAACCAAACCTGGGTCCTCTGCAAGAGCAACAAGGTTCTTAACAACTGAGCTAGCTCTCCAGTCCCGGCACTAGAGTTCTTTACAAAACTAGAAATACATCACTGAATAGTTTAGTCATTATATTAAAACTATTGACTTTGCAGGACAAAGGTTTGTGTGGACAAGGTTAGCATAATTCCTGTCCTATATCAAGCTCTAGGTTCCATAGTGTTCTCTCCCGGAATGGACAAATGTTATGTGTCCCTTGCCTCATATCTTAGACACCTACCCCTTTGTCCTCACTTTATTTCAACAGCTGTTTTTGAGTTGTGGTTAGCAGACAATTCTGGTATGTACACTTCAACTTTTTATGATTATATTTACTATGTAAACAATATGGGTCTTGCATGAATATATTTACCCAGTACACTGTGGTAGACCATAGAGGTGGTCTGTCATGAATGTGAGCTTTCAAAAGAAAAAAAACAAAAAACAATGTTCTGTAAGTCCTTATAATACTAAATTTATACCATATGTTTTAAAAAGTGCTTTTAGATATTTTACATTATGAGCCAGTAGCCTCCAAGTGAACATTAAGTACCAGAAACAGTTTTATTGCAGTGCATTATAGAATACTTATTTTCCAAAGCTTAACTGTTAACTAATGTTTTACTATTTTGTCTTGATATTGAGTATTACCATAATTAAATTGAAGTAGTCATATTATTTCTTCTCCTAGAAGGAGTAAGTAGTTTTGCTTTGTTTTGTTTTAAACATTTCAGTACAACCTGGTTTTTTTTTTTTTCTTTACAAGTGGAAATGGAATGTGTTGCCATACACCTGGACTAATCCAGATCTGTACATCTTTCCGTGATAAGAGAACCTTAATCATGTCCAGGTATCATTGATCAGGGACATTGAGTCCTTGTGTAACCTTAGGACTAAATGAATCTCATTTATTCTAAATTATGGCGATCCAGTTGAGTTAGGAGTAGAGATGAGATGTAATTGATAGCACAGCTCCTAGGCAGAGTTTCTAGCTGGTTTTTGTTTTGTTTTTGTTGTACTTAATTTTTTTTTTAAATTTATTATGAGTGTAGGGGGGTGGCGAGAGGATGCCATGGCTTGTGTGCGGATGTCAGAGAATGACTTGATGGATTCCATTCTGATTTTCTGCCTTTGCATGGGTTCTGAGGATTGTAGTCCTGCTGTCAGACTTCAGCAGCAATCATGTTTACCTGCTAAGCCATCTCACTGGTCCTCTTGTTGCTCTTAAAGCTGTCCAAAGCACAGGATATGCCGTGGTTGGTTTTTGTCTTGCATATTTGTTTGATCAGCCTAACAGAATGGCCTGCATCTGCCTACTGTCCCATTAAAATGTCTCGTTAATTGACATTTAACTGAGCCTGTTTGAAAATCTAACATAGCTGTATAAAAACGAACTTTTCTTGTGTTCTGTTCTTCTTGATATTTAATGTGTGGTATTAATAGGACTATTTTCTTAGTAAAAGTAATAGCAGTAAATTAGTCCCATCATTGCAACAATTTTAATTGCTATCTTATCAATATAGGCCTGACGGTACATCTTGTCTTGTGTAAAATGTACTTTAGTAAGTGAACATATTTGATTGCAATTAACTTTTTAACTGGAAAGTCAAAAGATGTTGAGATGTATTGTCTTCCAATTTCTGTATGTATATAGCAGATGGCTCATCTACTGAGATGAGATTAACATGATTTTAATTGATATATCCAGGGGGGTTGTTATATTGTTGTTTTGAGACAGGGTCTCATTGTATATTCCTGCCTGGGGTGGAACTCACTGGTTGACCTCAAACACAGAAATCTGCCTGCCTCTGTCTCCCAAGTGCTGGGTTTAAAGGCACATACTTGCGCATTCCCAGCTGGTATATCCACTTTTAATTTCTCCTCCTTTTTTTTCTTTTGTGTCTGAATTGGTTTTGTTCTGTTCTGTTACCATTTGTGTGGGTCACCTGAGCTCTAAGAGAAGAGATTGAGAAGGCTCAGGATGACCTGTGACTGTAAACAAACATTTGGCTCCCGAAGAGGCACATCTTTGAAGCAAAGCCTTATCTTCAGTATTTAACACACACCATGACATGTGGTACATAGCAAGCATTCAGTGTAGGACCATGCTTCCTGCCATAATGAAGATGGATTGATTAATCCTCTGAAACTGTAAGCAAACTCCCAAGTCAGTGCTTTCGTTTCTAAGAGTTGCTTTGGTCATGGTGTCTCTTCACAGCAATGGAACAGTGACTAAGACAAACCAACACGGGAAATAAAACAATAAATTTCAAACAACTGACTCAATATGAAACTAAAGATATTTGATAAGAGAGATCCTGAGGAGAAATAACCATGTTGACCAAACTTACCTCATACTTGACGTTAAATCACTGGTTCTGATTCTTTTTTGCTCATAAACTAGTTTCTTTTCGCCATTCTTTGAGAAGGAAGAGAAGGGTCCAGATAGTCTGGTAACTCCAAAGCTTTTAATCCTCTCCCAAGCTATGGTCTTTAACCACTAAGCATGCAATGTAAAACATTTATGGATGAAAATTATATGTTTTTCTGTATTAAGAATGGTAGCATCACATATTTTGACTAATATCACCTAAACAAATATATTTTAGAGTTGTGATACATGTAATCCCTGATAGAATATATGTGGTGGTATTGTGTTCCCTAAAATATTGTGCACCCTAATAAACTTATCTGGGGTCAGAGACAGAACAGATACAAAGGCTAGAAAATGATGGCACTCACACCTTTAATCCTAGCACTCCAGAGGTAGAAATCCCTCTGGATCTCTGTGAGTTCAAGGACACATTGAAAACGGCCAGGCATGGTGACACACGCCTTTAATCCCAGAAATCGAGCCTTTAATTCCAGGGAGTGGTGGTAGAAAGCAGAAAGGTATATAAGGCATGAGGACCAGAAACTAGAGACATTTGGCTGGGTAATCATTTGGCCTGGTTAAGCATTCAGGCTTTTGAGCAATTCAGCTGACACCCATTCTGGATGAGGACTCAGAGGCCTCCAGTCTGAGGAAGCAAGACCAGCTGAGGATCCGGTGAGGTGAGGTGAGGTGGCTGTGGCTTGTTCTGGCTCTCTGATCTTCCAGTGTTCACCCCAATAACTGGCCTCAGGATTGATTTTATTAATAAGAATTTTTAAGATTCATGCTACAAATATATGTATATATGAATACAAGGCTCCACTCACACTGATTTTATATATGTGGAGCCACCCAAAAGAAATATTACTATCTACTTTGTTTCAAAATAATAAAAACGTAAAAGGAATGCTTCAATTTCACAAAAGCAATTTTTTTCTTTTTGGTTAACATTTATATTTTAATAGATCCTTAATGTAACATCATGCATGTTGACATTTTTTGTCTACTGTGCATTATCAAATTTTGTAAAATGTGGATGACAATTCACCAAATTGATTTTATAACCTATCGATGGGTTGTGGTTAGTTATTTGTTGATAAATGATTGCTCTTAATAAAAGCTATTTTATATAATACACACACACACACACACACATATATATATATAATATATATATATATTTCTTTTCCTGATTTTTCTGTAGTATAAATCCACCTGAATTGGTCTATTTTAGGCTACCAACTTGATGTCTCTAAATATTGACTTGAGATACACAGAGTTAGCAATCTCTGCAGCCATGAAGAACCAGCTCTTCACAACTATAGTTGTGCCCAATGTTGTGCAAAGCATTGTTATGTAGCATGAATCTTAAAAGGTCTTACTCATAAAAATCAAACCTGAAGCCAGATATTGGCGTGAATGCTGGAAGATCAGAGAAGCAGAACAAGCCACAGCCACCTCACCTCGCCAATTCCTCAGCTGATCCTGTTTCCTCAGACTGGAAGCTTCTGAGTCCTCATCCAAATGGGTCTCAGCTGAACTGCTGCTCAAAAGCCTAAAAGCTTAACCAGGTTCTAGTTCCTGGTCCTCACACCTTATATACCTTTCTGCTCCTGCCATCACTTCTTGGGATTAAAGGCGTATGTTATCGTGCCTGGCTGTTTCCAGTGGGGCTTTGAACTCACAGAGATCCAAACAGATCTCTGTCTCTGGAATGCTAGGATTAAAGATGTGAGTGCCACCATTTTCTGGCATCTATATCTAGTGGCTGCTCTGTTCTCTGAACCCAGATAAGTTTATTAGTGTTCACAATATATTGGGGAACACAATATTACCGCATTGTTATGTGCATCATGTTTGTGTAAGTCACAGCTTTCATGTTGAAGCAACTAAGTCACCTCATCTGTGCTGAGCATTCCAACCTCTGACATCTGTGACTGCAGTTTCCCTTCTGAACCTTAGATTTTTCCAGATTGTAAACTTGTTTGGTGAAGAGAAAGTATTTCAATTAGCTGATCTACCATTATGCCTATTACATTACTAGAATTTTTAAGAGAATTCTAGTGCAATATGTAAGAAAGTAAAATTTCAAAACAAATTATAAGTGATTAATTACTTTTCAACTAATTTATTTTCATTGAGTTTTTATTGGTCTTTCTAAACATCAATATTTAATCTAAAACTAAAATGTTTAACAACTCATACTTTGAAATCACCTTGAAATTAAAATGAGGATTATAAAATTATGAGAAGATAGGATGTATTTACTGAACCCAGTGCATAGCAGTGAGAAAAATCGTGAAACCCTAGTTCAATATAGTATTGTGCTTTGTGGAATATTCCTTTATACTGTGTGAATATATGTCACTGTGATTGGTTTAATAAAAAATCTTAATGGCCAGTAGGTAGGCAGGATTGTTGGGGCAGAGAGAATGCTGGGGAGAAGAAGGGTGGAGTCAGGACTAGACGCCATGAGATGCAGTGAGCAGGATGGGAAGTACCTATGGGCCTCGTGGTAGCACATAGATTAATAGAAATGGGTTAATTTAAGTTATAAGAGCTAGCTAAAAAGCAAGCCTAAGCAATCAGATGAACATTTATAATAAATATTAAGTCTCTCTGTGGTTATTTGGGAGCTGACTGACAGGCCAGAGCCAGCCGGTGGTCTCAATGAAACACTTCACCTACAGTGCTTATAGAGCTAGGGATCAGTCAGCAGACTGAGCACTCTCCCATTGCCCTCTCTGCTAGGTATGAGGTGTATCCACATAAAGTTAGCTAAATAAACTTACAGCATGTTAGGATTTGTTATAGGTTAGAAAAGACAGTGGTAACATGGTGCCAGGTGCTCCAGTATCTCAGTGGAACTGGTGTGTAAGGGAACTTTATGTGCCTTACACCCATCTTCAGTCTTTCTTTTTTCTCCTATTGCTGTGATAAAAACCCTGCCTGGTAGAGGCATTTTAAGGAATAAAGGACTTATTTGGCTTATGGTTGTGGAGGAATACAGTCCATCGTACAGCAGTCAGGGGAGGCTTGGCAGCAGGAGCAGGAAGCTGACTGGCTGGTCACACTGCATTCACACTTGGGACACTTGGGAAATAGGGAGTGAACAGCAAGTGAGGCCAGGCTTGAAAGCCTCAAGTCCCACCCAAGTGGCCCACTTCTTCCCTCAAGGCTCTACTTCCAGAAGATTTCATGGTGTTCTGAAACAATGCTACGAGCTTGGGAACAGGAGTTCAAACACATGAGCCTACATGGACATTACCCATTCCCACCCTCTGCACAGTGAGGTATTGGAGCTAGGTAATGATTTGTATTAGAAGCATCAAGGTGGCAGCTTCTAAATGTCCATAGGAGTGCAGAAACACTGGTCAGCAGAGATAGGGTGACTTCCTGTTCTACTGTGTTGTGCCCGTGAATAAATTAGTTCCCCTTTGTAGCTCTTCTGTAAATTAGTGAAAGATGAGGAAATTAACTTGGATGATCTCTTGTGATGGAAATGATATTGGTATTTGATTTGAATCAAATACAGCTTTCCAAAGCAGCTTTGTTATTTAAACTTAACTTAGCTTATTTTTATCTAACATTTTGATTTAGTTTTGTCTCATTTTCTTAATTATATTGGCTTTACATAACCAGATATTTGATATCTGATTTCCTACTGTGATTCTTCATTAGGCTGATTCTGTGAAATTTAAAAATACCAGTGTCAGAGTGCCTATACATTTTCTGTTTCTCAAAGTTTTTATGTCTGATTTTTAAAAGTCAATCCAGCTATAGTTCACAGCAAATGCATATTAAGCTTTCATTTCCTTAATCAGCAATATTAAGTTTAATAGTTGACCAATTCAAAACTGCCAGGACCTGTCTCAGGCTGAACAAATTATCAGGGCCGATCATTCTTGGTATTGCTCTTTGAAAGCTAAAGTGGGTAGATTAATCATATTGGCAACTTGAGAGCCACTTACCTAGATCACTTTTCTTACAAAGCACATTCCTTTTCTTTTCAAAGCTGGACCTATGTCACAGAAAACCTTCAGCAGTTTGCACGGGGTGAGTGCAGATATTTGTAGATTTGGCGTTCTCTCTGCCGCTCCTTCACACAGACAGCTGTACCTGATCTCACTCAGCTGTGTGTTTTCTAGAACGTTGGCACTGGTTTATTTTCTGCCCTGGGGCATCTTTTAGCTGTCTGGCACTTTTTAAAAATGGATCTTTAATATAGTATCCTCCTTTCATACTTTAGTTAGCACCTCATTATTTTCTCTAATTACTAGAAAGTGTTTTTGAAGCTTATGTAGCTTGGGTTTATTGAGCACAAAAAAGGTCCATCTTATGTTTGTTCATGGGACATAAGAGAAGCCAAGAATAGTAATGAGTAAATCTAAAACAAAAATTAATGTATCAACTCAGAATTAGTAAAGAAAAGCCTAGGAGATAGATAGGTGGTTTAGTTGGTAAAGTGCTTGCCTCACAAGCATAAGGACGTGAGTTTGATCCCAGTGCACACATGCCTAGGGTGGTGGTAGGCACCTGTAATCTAACATGGGAGGCAAAAGCACCAGGATTCCTCTGACTCACTGGCCAGCCCCTAGCCTGATCAGTGAGCCCTAGGTCTCCGGGAGGGATCCTGTCTCAAAAAGAATGCAAAGTAACGGCCTCCTGAGGGACACCGAACTTGATCTCTGACCTCCAAATGTGTATGCCTGGACCTACATGTGCACCTATACACACACAGGCACCCACAGCACACAGAAGTAGTAAAAGAGAAATAATTTTAGCTGTGAACAGAAACAAATATTAAAGTTAATAGAGTTGGCTTATAGCCCTTAACAAAAACTAGTTTACAGTAAATTGCATTTATGTGCAGATCTGGTTACCTTAGAGAAAATGCTCTTGAAATATATTTGCTAAAAATACCTTTCATTTGCCCCCCCCCCCAACCCCGAGGTAATCATACACTAGTTGTCTAAATTTCCTCCTTTTTTTTTTTTTGTCTAAAACAACAGAAATTAAGAATATAGCCTGATCTTTAATATTCGTATAAAGGTTATTCGAAAGTTCTACTTACATCTTAATATAGTTTGTTGTTTGTTTTTTTAATCAAAACCAGATTCTTGCAGCAGAGAGAACCCCTGTCATACACAGTGATCTACCACATCGGGGAGCTGTTGTTATAGTGTATACTAGAATAACACTGTTTCCCCTTAGTACCTGAGCTGTGCCAATTCGTATGAGTGAAAATAGGAAGCGGTAGCATCTGGACTAGAATCCATCACAGACATTTTTAATCTAGCAGAACTCAAAGTGTACATACTTTTTCACTGCTTCCTCCTCACACAGGGAGGGAAGTTTGATTCACTCATTCTACCAGTTGAAATTTCAGTCTCTCACCAAAGCTCTATCCTAGACATCCAGAAATAAGCACATCTGCTAGCACAACCAAGACAGTTTCTAGGGAGAGAAGTCAGAAATGATAGGATATTCTTTTTCTGTTATCCTGATGGTAAAGTGACCATTTGGCCATTGCAGTTATCTCCTTTAAAATATTCTTTGAAGCAAAAGCATATTTTTGGAATCTGTGTCTTAGGGAATCCAAGTCAGGAAGGACCAGAGATGCTTAATTCACGTTTACGGAACGAACCCATAATGTTGAGTGTGTGACCATTGTGCTTAGGTTCCTGGTCCAGGAAGCCCTTTCTAACTTGAATCATTGTTAGCATTGCGTTGAAGTGACTTTTTAAGATACCACATTTTTCTTCTCGTTTTCACAAGATAGTAGGAGATTTTTTTTTAACTTTTTAATTGTGTATTTTTTAATCTTACTGTAAGGTTATAGAAAGTTTATTATTACATTTTATTTTATTCTTTATTATGCTATAGAGTGTAGGTATGGTTCATCCTGTGGTGTAATTATGACTTCCTTTTAGTTTTAACACATTTGAGAAAGCAGTAACTTATTATTTTAGAAATCTCAGCAATCTCATATTAAATTTATTTTTAGATAATGTTCCCAGTGCCATTTGACACAGACATATTTATAAGCTGAAATGATTTAATGCAGGTGGAAAAATTAAAGAACCTTAAAAATTATTGTGGTGATGTGTTCCCCAATATATTGTGTACCCCAATAAACTTATCTGGGGGTCAGAGACAGAATAGCCACTATATTAAACATAGGTTTAGGCAGTGGTAGCACACACCTTTAATCCTAGCATTCCAGAGGCAGAGATCCATCTGGATCTCTGTAAGTTCAAAGCCACACTAGAAACAGCCAGGCATGGTGACTCACACCTTTAATTCCAGGAAGTGATGGCAGGAAGCAGAAAGGTATATAAGATGTGAGGACCAGGAACTAGAGCCTTTTTAAGCTTTTATCTTTTAGCAGCAGTACAGCTGAGATTCATTCAGATGAGGGAGGACTCAGAGGCTTCTAGTTTGAGGAAACAAGATCAGCTGAGGAATTGGCGAGGTGAAGTTAGCTGTGGTGTGTTGTTTCTCTGATCTTTCAGCGTTCACCCTAATACCTGGATCCGGGTTTGTTTTTATTAATAAGACCATTTAAGATTCGTGTTACAAATTATCATATACTTGTATGGATTCTGATGTTAATTTAAAAACTAAAAATCCCAAGGGAGATTTATAAATGTGCAGTTCAGAGATGCCATGTTTATTTGTGAATGTGTTAGTCCATATGCAGTTCATGATCAAATACATTGTTTACATGTATGAAATTTACAAACAATAAATAAATATATTTTTATATTAAAACAAAATTCAAGAAAACAAAATTATTTAAATTAAAAATGAGTAAATAGCCAAACCTCAAAACTCTGAGTAGAAGAGTTTTAGAGTAGGGTTATGACATTGCTAACAGTAATGACTTGATGGTGTCATGAGTATATGTAGCAATAGCCACATGCCAGGTTGTATACATTAAAATATATACAAGTTTTATATGTCATTCATACCTCAATAAAAATATTATCAAGAAAAAAATATATTGGAAAAATATGTATCAGATATACATAATTCAATGAAATGAAAAAATATTTACTAGTTCAGGTTCTGGGACGTAGAGAGCACTCAATAAATTTCTTTGATTATATTTGTTTTGCATATACATTTGTATATGCATAAATATATAAAAATAGAACTTGTTGAGTCGATTTTTGTTGTTTGTGTGTACATGGTCACAGAAAAGAATAAGGTTACATAAACTATTTAGGAACTGTACATTTAGTAATATGCCCCAAAGTTACATTCATTCAAAATCTTAGGGTTTGAACCTGTCAGAAATTGGGTCTTTGCAAATGTCCTCAGTTTAATGAGTGACCCAGATCCAGTGACTGATGTCCTTCAGGCAATATCAACAACACAATGGAAAAATGCATAGGAGGAAGTCTGTCATACAAGCCAAAGCCAGAATGGTGTAGCCACAAACTAAGGCATGACAAGGGTTCCCAGCAGTCAGTAGAAACTTGACAGGAGTAGCTTCCCCTGGGGAATAGGGGCAGAGAGTGAGGACCCAATAGGTAGTCTGCCAGGGATGAGACTGGGGGATTGGCTGTGGAGGAGAAGAGGGAGAGTGAAGATCTGAAGCCCCCTGCCTGCTTCGCTGGTCTACTTCTTTCCGGGTAGGCCTGGCTGCCAGGTTACCGGGGAATGCAGGCTGAAGTTGGCGGCTGGAGTAAAGTGATAAGTGAAGGGAAGGAAGTTTGGAGAGGAAGGAAGTGGAGGTGTGATCCACTAGAGAGGGGGGTGGGAGCTGCAGCAGGTGCTCTGCTACAGAGCTGGGGATAAGACCCGGAAGAGAAAAGAGAGCGGTGGAGGGCTGCAGTTAACCTGCTTCCCTTGGGGATTTTAGGGCTGTTGATTTTTGTTTTGAGGGTGTCTTCTGTTAGTTCATGCAAGTGGAGTTTGTGTTGTGTTCTTGAGGAAATAAATTGACTTTCATGCTGTTTTTCAGTGGGACAAGCTTGTTTGCCTACAGGTATTTGGTTGGCATATTAAAGAGATTGGGAAATTGCTATTCAGTTATGATTTTTGAGTTGTTAAGAAGGTATTCAGCTGTTTGGGACACATATCTCTTTGGAAGCATGGGGGGTTTTGTTTATTTGTGGTTTTTCATTGAATCATCCTTGATACTGTTGTTTCTCACTTTGTGCAGGATGTTGGAAACAGGCTCCCCCAGAGCTACCCAAAGCTGCAGAAGTCCTAGTTCCTCATAGAAAGTAGTATAACATCTTCACGCAACCTTCTTGGAAGATCCCCTTTATTCTTAACCATCATTCACAGATTGAATAGATGCCTCCTAAATGTAGATGTTATAGAAGGAGATGTTGTGCCTTTTTCTTTAGGGAATAATGACATGAAAAAGTGTATCTGCCCATGTTCGTTCAGTACAGACTGAATTTTAAAACTATGCTGCTCTTCAGTTGATGTACCTACAGACATGGAATGTAGGAAACAGGCCTGACCATATTCTTGCGGCTTACTTTCTCATTTGATTTAATTCTCTGTTCAAATGTAACATCCTTAAAAAGACTTCTCTAATAATTAGGAGAGAACTATTTAATTACTGTCCTTTTAGTGCTTCATGGGTGCTCTTAAGATATTGCTTCCTTTATCCCATGGGATTTGCTTCTTAATAAGATCAGGTTGATTAAGTACAAATTTAACTTGTTCTAAGAAGCTGAGAAGAAGTGGAGGAAAAATAATAGATTCAGCATCAGAGTGACAATGGCTTAAACAAGATGTAGGGCTATTTCTGTTTCAGTCCACAGGTGACACTGTCCACTCCAAACAGCTTCAGAGACTCCTAAGTCTTCCATTCCATTTTCCGTGCTCCGCCTGTCATTTCTGTTGTTGTAGTTGGTCTACCACAGTGATCCCCTTCAGCTAGAGAAAGACTGGAGGGAGGGAAAAATACGTCCACCACATTAGCCTAAGAGTTCGCATCCATTGCTTCTGCATACAGCCAACTGACCAAAGCTGAGGCCTATGTAGCTAGCTATTCTAGTGACTCTGTGGGAGACTGGGAATTTCAGTTCAGGCTCCACACTTAAACCCTCTGAGTACAAAGAACAAGGAGAGGATGGAATTAGCTTTTATTGGTGACTGCTTTGTTCTAACCATGTTAAATAAAATAGCATACCTGCTCTTCAGTACTTCACTCTTTGCAGTAATATCTGGCTGTCTATGGGAATTCTTCTGTTAAGCAAGAATGATGTCTCAGTTAAGTCATAAAACCTTCAGTAAGACACAAACCACTCCTTTAGGTAATCTTGAAAATAGAAGTGGCCCAGGGACCTTGCAGTCTGGGTAGGCTTCAATGCTACATGAATCCTGTGTAATTGCAAGTGAGATAGATTGTGAATGAGGATTGGATGTCAGCTAGATTGATAACTGAAAGCGTGGACTCTGGAGTCAGACTGCCCATGTGAGATTGTATAAATCAGTATGTTTCTTAACCTGGTTATACCTCAGTTGCATTTTCTTTTAAGGATTTTTTTTCAAGTTTCTATGTTTTTCTTAATCCAACAACAATGTGTGTTTATCTCAATTTTCAATTATTTGTCACAATTTTAATAACATTGAAATCTGTTTCTGAGACCGCAATTTAAAATATAAGTGGTTTCTTTGCCTTCCCAAGAGCACATTGGATTTAATATTTCCATGTAAGGTGTTTGAGACCTAGCAAGTTGTATAAGTCTGAATTAGTTGACAGTAGAAATGTTGATTTTTGTTGTCGTTATTTGAATCATAAATGCAGTTGAGCCAAATGGGAGCGTAGCAGAAAAACATCACAGCTTCTGAAAACAAAAAAAAAAAAAAAAAAAAAAAAAAAAGAGTCTGTACAGCTGTTCCATTCCATAAAAGTGACCACAGCGACAAGAAAGATGATGCCTCACTATTGCTGGGAATGAATTTGTTCTTTCTTTAATAAATTGCCAGCTGTTGTATTTTTATTTCATTTTAGAAAGTTAGGTCAGCAATAAATGTCCAGTATGTTATTAGTTGTCTCCTATGGTTACACTAAACAGGAAGGCTGTTGAATTTTGAGTTGCTTTTGCTAAATCTTACATAAATAGTTTTTGGCAAATTGGCTAATATCAGGTCTGGAGCTTAAACACAAGATAGCTGTTGCTGCGCAAATGTAGCTGATAACATTAACAAGCTGTCAGTTAGCAAACTGGAACCCACTATTCAGCATCTTGTCACCACCTCATTTTCCCGACTGTTTGACTTCCTCAATGACCGATTTGCTCTCTCAATAGATTATTTATTGTAACTGGAAGAGGAAGAATTTTATTTAACTAATCCTTATTTTTCCCATCTGCAGCATATGCTCAAGAAAACTGGGGCTTTCCAATGTGCCGCTATCTGAAAGAGGAGAGATGGTGTTGCGGCCGTAATGCAAGAATGTCAGCGTGCTTGGTACGGCTGTGTTTTCTAGAAAACATGAGAACTTTATCCAGATGTTATGCAACTCATTATTTTTTAGCTAGGTTGTGTTAAATGCCAAATTTTAACAAAGCATAACCATTAATGTTTTTGAACAATGTGATTTGTGAAAAAAAACGATAAAGGTATTCAGCCATCCATTTTATCTGCAGCATCACAGAAAAGTTTACATATTTATAATATGAAATGTATCAACTACCAGGTCTTAAACACGGAATCAGTTCAGTACTTTATACATAGTTTGGTAGTATCTTTGTATATTTGCAAAAGTCATTTCACCTTCTCATTTTCTTATAAAATAGGAAACTATTAAACTATGTGTAATATGAAGTAGCTCCTCAAAAACTATTTTGTTTGATTTTACTGGTGTTCCCAAATGTAGAATACTTTAGCCCTTGGCATTCTTTGTTCATGATACTATGTTAGCTTACAAAAGAACAAGCTAAATATTACAAGAGAATAATTATCATCAGAAAGCTTAACTGTTGTAGTTAGTTTGGAAGAATGAATCTAGAAAACTAAATTATAGAACCAAGACCATAATTAATATTGCATTATGTACTTAAATATTCTGAGCATAGTGCTCTTACCACGTACACTTAAAAAGAAAACGATAATGGAGATGTGAAATTGCTTACCTGTATGAATCATTTCACTATGCATATGCGGTCATCACAACATGTTGGTTTACTTAAACAGAGTAACTTTTTAAAAGTAAAATATAGTGCATTGGACAATTTGTTTAATGTCCAGTCATTAGATAAATGGATTAATTCAAAGCCCATTGTTTCTAAGTTACTGGTCTACTATTATGTGTTTGTAAGTAACTTCAGAGGTTTTGTATCCTAGGAATAGCTTAGAAATCTATTCTCAAATAATCATTTTCTTATGTAGTACACTTAATGTACTTCTGGAAATTTCCCCTCATCCTTCATTTTATGTGTAAATGGAACATGCTCAGAATATTATTAGAGTCATTCTCAGAACGCCATGATTGTGGAATCATACAAGCCAAGCTTATACCCTAAAGGCAAGAAATTGAAACAGACTTTTTTAGGGAAGTTAACTTGATGTACATTTTTGTTCTCTAATACTCACTGAAGCACATTTTCATACAATGAGCACCCCCAAACCTCACCCCATCTGTGGTGCATGAGGAAAAAAGATATTAATAAAGGGTCAAAGAACATGTCATGATCAGTTGCTAACTATCTACTCAATTTCAGGTAAGCTACTGATCATGCCAGTGATCTTATACATATGTAAAAATTGCATTTAAACAAGAGAGTCTGTACATTACATTTTAATTCAAAAGGTGTTTATTTCAACTATAGCTAAAAAAAAAAAAAAACCTATTTATGGAAACCTAGAAACCTGAAGTAAAACACAGAGATTTAAAATTTGAATAGCAAGCTTATGCAGATCAATTATACTTTTTCTACCTTACGTTTGGAATGTTTTCTGATTAAAATTTAAAAACAGAAATTTAGTTAAATACTTAATATTCCAATAAATGTGGAAATGTATGTCTAAGAAATGAAGAGTTTTATAAAAGACTATTCCATACATAAATAATATAGTAAATATCATATGTTCAATATGATCACTAGAAATGTTAGGAAATACTATATAAAATGTCTACATTCTTAAATGTAAATGTAAAATCAATACCATAAAATTGTAAAAGTGTGTTATAGTGTTCTATTAGTTACATTTGTGTCGCTGTGACTATAGTACCTAACACTGTAGGAAAGCTTTGTGTTGGCTCACAGTCTTGAGGATCTAAATTCATCATGGCAGGGCGGCAGGGTGAGGCGGCCCCGCTCATGGCAGTGAGGGCATGGTGTTCACACCACTGCACGTCAGGAAGCAAGAGTGACCTTGACACCACTAGTAACCAGTTCCCACCAGCTAGGAAGAGCTTAGAAATCTATTCTCAAATAATCATTTTCTTAAATGTTCTACGGCCTCGCAAAATAGTGCTGGCACCAAACAAGCATTCAGAACACGTGGGGACACTGTACGCTTTAACAAGTTTCATTGCTTCTGATGCTAGATCTGATGAGAATGTGCTTTGAATTCATATAACGTACAGATTATATTTCCCCCCTAAAATTCTCTTCCACCTACAGCCTGTTCATGTTTGCTTGCTAAAAGATAAAATGGAGAGGTTGGGAGGCAGCTTACTGATAGATCACCTGCATAGTTAAGTACAAGAACCTGGGTTTAATTCCCAACAGTGGAGTAAAACTAAAAAGATGAAATTACATGTCCCATAAATCATAAAATGTTAATAAGTTTCCAAACACATCTATGTCTGTATCATACATAAGAGCAGTTTTGGATTTGATTGTCTAGCCACACTGAACCTGAGTCAGACTCTGCCATTTTTATTTTTGTGGCTTTCTAATTCCTTCTACAATTCAGATATAATCAGAATGTGATTGTGTTTGTGTGTATGACACTTTTCCATTATAAATTACTCCTAATTTATATAAGCATATTAGCTAACATGCTTTAATAATATTGATACTTTTAACTATGTAAGCTTACATGTTATCACTTAATTAATCTTTTTGATTGTCACTATTGCAAATTCTTCTAGAGTAGATTTATAAATCTCATAAGATTAAATATGTCAGCAATCTTTGTCGTTTCTTTCTCCTTTAAGGCATTGGAACGGGTTGCAGTTGGCCAAGGGGTAAGTGAGAGTTTAATGGAGCTAAGATAGTTTTTCTCTCAAGCCCTCTTAGGACTTGACCTGCTGTTGAACTTGAAACCTGATGGATTTTAATAAATATCACCTCTGCTTGTCACCGCTGCACATTCAAGTGTATACATGCTCTGTGTGTTTAAAGTCAAGTCAACTTATGGAACGATATATTGAACTTTGAGAAAGTTTCCACAGTATGCTCTTACACTAACCTCTCATTTCTTCATATTGTATTAACAATCTGTAAATATTTCTACCAAACGCTGTGGCTGACCATCAGGCTTTTATGGGGTTAGCTCAAGCAAAGAAAATGATGTAACATGCAATGTATTATTGAAGTGTAATCTAAAACATGTTTCATTTGGTTACTTGATAACTTTTTCAATTTAATAAGTTGAAATAGCTAAACAGGCTTACAAGTATAAATAGAAGTTTGATATGTCCTAAATATCCATTAACTGTATTATCGTCTGTGTATTCATGAAACTTAGGAATTAAAAAAAAAAAACATTTTTGAACATTATCATAAAATTATTCTGTTGAACCTAAATTTTGAAAAATCTATTGTTCCTTTTTCAAGGAACATTAGTGTTAATTGTATTTTAGAAATAATAGTTGCAATAACAAGTATGACTTGCTCTAGACCAGTAACTTTGATGGGTCCTTTGGTGGTGGTGGCAGTTGCCTTTTCTCCTGTCTATTAATTTTGCCTGCCTAAGATGTGTCATGGTGAATAAAGTGAGGGACACAGGTAAAATGTTTCAAACGAATACTAAGTGCTGAGTCAGTGTCATCTGTCATCACCAGTAATAATGGTTATCTTGAAAATAATAGTTCAGTCTAATGTAGAGCTTTCCAAACTTCCTGTCATTTGTGGTAATAAATACGTAGGACTGTGAGTTACGGGTCATTATTGTGCCCTGATAGGCAGGAGGCAACTGGAAGATAACACACTCTAGGACTGCAATCTCTCCTCCTCCCACTAGACATCCTTGACTTCTACAGTACACACTACCTCAGTGTTTCCCCGGGGCCCTGGGAAAGCGAGGAACCTCTATTGTGTTGGTGTCGACTGGTGTGATTGGTTTTTAAGTTTTCCAAGATTTTGCTCATGCGTCCATTCAGTCTGAGGAGTTGGATATAATTTTAACCTTACATAAGAACATGATATGCAGCAGAAGTCTAATGATACAGCCTGGCTCCCTAAATTAGTTGCAGAACCATGACGTGTAGCTTGTGCCCTCTGCCGTGGCCCTGTGCATCGAATGAGTAATGCATGCATCAGGGTATGCACTCTGTTTTTTCCTGGTTTGAAAATGCACTAAAAGTTAGGTGGCTTTGTCACTCGTGAAGGAAGGAAAGTCAGTTCTGAGCCACACCCAGTTTACTCCTAGAATAGTCAGGCACAGGCTGCTTGGGAAAGGATGAGTGTCGTCTCCTTCCCTCTCTCCCTCCCCTCTGTATTCACCAGGATGGATCAGCCTAGTCATGCCAAGAATGAACATTTCTCTTTCTCTTAGGAAGCAATTGTAAAGCTTTTATTTGCTCAGGGTAACTTGGGAATGATAATTGATTTTGTCCCATGTTTTGTAGGTAGTGGATTTTCTGCCTTAAAACGAAGTTTTAGTTAGTGTTTGACTATTGCTGAATTCAAATATACTTATCTGGTTAAAAATAGATAAAAAATGAAGCTGGGAAGATAACTCAATTTATAAAGTGCTTGCCTTGCAAGCCAGGTAACCTGAATTCAGACCCCATGTTAAGAAGCAGGTCTGGCAGCCTGCACTTGTAATTCCAGACCTGGCAAGGCAGAAACAGCCCCTGGCACTTGCCAACTAGCCCGCCCTGTCTACTTGGTGAGGTCTAAACCAGCAAGAGACCCTGTTGGTGACAAGAAAGGTAGACATGGGCCATTCCTGTGGAAAAACACCCGAGCTTGTCCTCGGCACGTGTGCACACACATCCACACAAGAACAAACATGCATCCAAAGAAAATGAATGAAAATTATAGTTTATCACTTCAAAGGAGAACAGAGTTTGAAAAGACTAAGTCAGTAAAATATTCACTCCACTGAAATCTATCCTTAGAACTTGACCAGGCATTGGGCAGTTAAATCCATCTTCTTTGACTTCTCCAAAGCATCCATTATCGTTGGCCTTCCTTAATCTTGGCTCACATCTTTCTCTTTTGAAAATAGTAATTTTGCATGAATGCTGGCTTATTGCTAGTATTTTTTTCTTTACTCCTGTACTGTATCAAGAAGTCTCTTGAGGTAAATTTTGGTGGCTTTTATAGTTTTTTATGTTCAGTTCCAAGTACCCATATTAGACAGCTCACAACCTCCTGTAACTCTTGCTCCAGGGTTTTCAACACCTCTGGGCCTCTGTGGGCACCTGTACACATCCCTGAATGCAGACACACACATACACATATAATTTAAAAAATAAACTAAAACTTGAAAAAAAAGTTGGAACATCCATGAGACACCTCTCTGTTTTTCTCCTACAAGCAGTGTTTCCTGTTTCCTTTGTCCTTTTTCTCTCTACTCTTCAACACTGTGGTGCTGTGATCTTTCATGCTTTGGACATGGTTTTTAAAACATTTCACATAGGCACTGTCTGTCACAGTGTGAATCCTAGATTTTACCTCTAGTCCACATCACTTAGGAAAGGGTCTCATCATGTTCTTTTCACACATGTCCTTCCTGACTCTGTTGGACTTCAGAGATGATGTGGGTAGACTTGAAAGTTTTTTTCTATCATTTTAGCTGATAAGTAATCCATTTGGGGCAATAGCTTAATTTTTATTGATTATGACCTTTCCCCATTTGCTGCGATTCCTTTTGTGGTTTCTTGTTTTGTTTCAGAATTACTTTCTCAGTGAGTTAGTTTCAGGGTAATCCTTTAATTTACAGTAGAAAAACTATAAAAATCTTACTATTTGTTTAACAACAAGGTCAGATTTGTAACATTTACAAGTTCCCAAGTCTAGTGTTAATTTTGTTTCTGGGTTTTCTTTATTTGTTATTCTTATACATATATCTGCATTTTTTTCAGCTGCCTACTGAATCACTCTTCTATCGTGCTGTTCTGCAGAATATTATTAAAGATTATTATGGCATCACCAAATGGTATGAGAATTTTACTTTGTAATTATGCTGGGGCCCAGAGGTAGATAGTTTTCCTAGGACATGAAATATTTTCAGTTCAATACCAAGCGACCAAACAATAAGGAAACAAATAACTATGTTATATTGTTAGATAACTGAATTTTTAATATTTGGGTAAATTTATGAAGGCTAAATTATAGTAAGTTTTTGTTCATGTAATTCTTGAAAAAAACTTTTCTTGTGAGAGGGAGAATGTGGAGTTTATTAATAATTACTCAAGGATAATTAGTGTGGCCCAGAATTGGCCCAAGCAAAGAGGAACAGGGACGTCCCTGACTTCGGCACATTTTATCATCTGTACCAGTGGAATAAGAACGCAGATAATGTGACCATGAATGTAAAGCACGTGGTACAGTGCCTGGCAGTCAGTTGGAAGTGAGTAGATGGTGATCCCTCCATTAGTAAGATCACCTTCCTAATACATCACTTGTTCTACTAATATTAAAGGGATTGGCTAATCCTTCCAATGAAGCTTGGTAACTAAAGCAGAAATTCTCATCTCCCTTGATTCTGACACACACTGACACTCAGATATTGCATGAGGGTCTATCAGAAGCCCCAGAAATCTGTGCTTCTGCTTGGCTCAAACTGGGTCTCCAAATAAGACTTTTGAATCCAAATACCCAGGTTTACAAGCCTCCACTGTGTAGATTTTCAATTGGACAAGGCATCTTGTGACATGTTTTTGAACTTAGGGAACAGCAGAGCAGAAATATCCAGTGAGGAAAACTGGGGGCTACAGGTTGGAGGGTATATTTTCTCAGTGTTAGGAAGAGTATACAATAAATTGTGAACATATGCAACCCTCCTTCCCCCAACTGTTCCCAGATCTATCTTCCTTCCCTCCACAGCCAATGCTTTGTCTTTTTATTCCCCCCAATAAGGTTTTAATTTGTGCTGCCCAAATAGTCTTGGATGTTTCCCCTTCCAGTGGAGTGTATTTGACTTCTTAGACAGAGACTACAACAACTAACCCTTCCTTTCCCAGCCCTTCACCAGTGCTGAGAGCTCCTCAGTCAGTGGAACTTCGTGCTCATCACCCCTTTGCATACTGGAACTTGGTCTGGCTTGGGCATGCATGGTCTTATGCATGCTGTCACAACTGCCCTGAGTTCATATGTGCCACTGCCCTGCTGTGTCCAGAAGACACTGTTGTCTTGGCATCGTCTACCTCCTCTGGCTCTTAAACTCTTTCTACCCCTGTTCAGCATGGTAGGGTCCTGTCAGTTAAGGCTGGATAGAAAACTTGCACTTAATGTGGGGATTTAACAAGGCAACTCCACGTAGTTTATCTGGTAGTTAAAAAGAGGTTTATTTTGGGGTAACTTACAGCCAGTAGAGGGGTTGGTTACAGGATCTGGGAGAGGTGAGGTGCAGTCCAGCTGGTTCTCTGGAGAACTCTGACTTGGTCTATAAACCAGCATCCAGGATCTGAAGAGCCAAGAGAGAGCCAGCATGTACAGATCTTTGGTCTTAAGGGCTCCTGTCTCAGCCACACCCCAGGGGCAGGTCCTAGGTAGGGTGGCAGTTACCAGCTGCCTCAGTGGGGTGGTGCTTCAAGGTCAAAACTGGAACAGCTACCCACTACACGCACTCTAATGTTCCATGTTAAGAAGTACCCTAGCACTAACAAACCACATGGGAAGCTTGCCTTCCTCCCTAACAAGCTACCCAGCACTGATCAGTTGCACCCCTATTCTCCCACCAAAGGCAATATAATAACCAGAATTACACTATTTCTCAACAGTTATTAGATACTCCAACATCAGTGCAGATCACTTGGGATTGTGGCAGTAGCAAGGACGAACTCCAGCAGGCATCTAAAGTATCCAAAGAGAGTGACTCTACAGATGTGTACAGCACTTTATTCCTAGATACACAAACTGAAGAAAACAGACAGATGTCCATCAGTAGATACGTAACTAAAGCAATCTGTGAGCGTTCCTATCAGAGACTACTACTTGGCAATAAGACAGAATGGAATATTGATATATACAACAGCCTGGCTGAATCGCCGGAGACTTAGATTGGATGAATGTAATTATAAATTTTAAAAGGATTCTTTTCTTACATGTCCTTGGGGATGGAAGTATGGCTTAGTGGAAGAGCATTTTTCTAGTATACACAAGGCTCTGGGTTCATTCTCAGCACCACAACAGGACAGAATGCGGCAAACAACAGAGTGGAGACATGCCAGTATGTTCTTGTGATGACAGCGTTACAGACGCTACAGGATACTACTGGTTTCTGGAGAAAGGGGGAAAGTAGGATGAGAAGGGGTGGGTGTGGTTGTAAAACAGCAAAGCAAGTGATCCTTAAGGGAAGTGCTGTCTTCCTGTTAGAATCAGTTTCCACTCTACCGTCTGGAGACTTGGTGGGAAGCTACATGAAGGATATACTAACCCCTGTTCTTTCTTTGAACTTTGTGTGATCTTACACCTTACTGTAAAACATTTAATAAAAGCCGTGGAAAACAGAACGTACATGGCACACATAAAAATTTTAGAAGTAAGTTATAAAGTAACAGTAGTGACCAAAATTAAGAAAAAAAATGGATGGTTTTAAGTATCTTAGAATTAAAGAGGCTAGAAGTATAGGTCAGCAGTGCAGCCCTTGCCTAGTATGAGTTGGGCCATGGTTTTGATCTCCAGGACAAAAAGACAGACAGACAGACAGACAGACAGGGGTAGGAGGCGAGGAGGGAGAAGAAGTCGCAGCACCCCGGCAGCAGCAGTCTGTAAGAAGATGGTGTCTGGAAGGAAATGCCAGGAAACAAAAAGATGAATGCCAGGGAAAGAGTAGAGGTGTGTGGAAAGCAGTGAAGAGGTTTCGTTGCTATTGATAAGAAAAGATAAAGAACAAGGTGATAGAAATATTGAAC
>CABHPQ010160462.1:24587-47782 GCA_902168405.1 Peromyscus aztecus | reverse complement strand
TCAGCTAGTTGCTGGCCCCATCCCTTGATTCAAGGTAAACTTTACTGACAGTTTGGAGTGTCATAGTGCAATCAAAATATCCCACAACAACGGCCCACTGAAGACCGCCCCCAATACACACACACACACACACACACACACACACACACACACACACACACTAGGTGCAATGCTTGTCCCCCCCCCCCACGTGAGTGCATGTCTTAGTCACTGTTCTGTTGCTGTGAAGAGCATGGCCAAGGCATCTCTTACAAAAGAAAGCATTCAATGTGGCCTTTATTGTTTGTTTTGTTTTGTTTTACAGGTTTTCTCTGAGTAGCCCCGGCTGTCCTGAATTCACTCTGTAGATCAGGCTGGCCTGGAACTCAGAGATTTGCCTGCCTCTCTGCCTCCTAACTGCTGGGACTAAAGGCTGTGCCATCATCACTTGGCTGAGAGTTCTACTCTTGAACCACAGGCCAAGCCACGAGACACTGGGCTTGGCATGGGCTTCTGAAATCTCAAAGCCCACCTCCAGTGACACACTTCCTCCAACAAGGCCATAACTTCTAATCCTTCTAATCCTTTAAAATAGTTCCACTCCCTGTGACTAAGCATTTAAATATATGCCCCTATTGGGAGGACTTTTATTCAAACCACTACATTCCCCTCCATGGCTCCCATAGGCTTATAGCCATATCATAATGCAAAAATGCATTCAGTCCAACATCAAAAGTCCCCATAGTCTAATCATAATCTCAACACTGTTTAAAAGTCCAAAATTCAAAGTCTCTGAGGTGCATGGAAATTCCTTTCTTTCTTTCTTTCTTTCTTTCTTTCTTTCTTTCTTTCTTTCTTTCTTTTTTTTCTGAGACAGGTGTAGCTTTGGAGCGTGTCCTAGAACTCGCTCTGTAGACCAGGCTGGCCTCAAACTCACAGAGATCCACCTGGCTCTGCCTCCTGAATGCTGGGATTAAAGGCGTGCATTACCACCACCACCACCACCACCACCACCTCCTGGCTCATGGAAATTTCTTAACTGTAACCCCCTGTAAAATCAAAATAAAAAAGCAGGTCACATACTACTGTTGTGCCCAGGTTGCAAGACCCCCAAGCAAGACCGCCACAGAGCCAATATCCGATGGAAGTGCACAGAGGTTTTTAATAACAAAACAAACAGGCTTGGTCCTGGTCCAACATCCGACACAGTGGGTGGAGGAGAACGCCCCGAGCACTCACTTGAAGGGGTTTATATAGGAAAGGTTTACATGCAGCTTGGGATTGGACAAGGGGGCTGAGGTGAGGTAGTTCTTTGAAGTTACTGGCTGAACTATAAGCATAAGGTTACTGATGGCTAACAGGATTCAGGGTATCTACAGAGACATAAATTTTTTACTCCCTGTGTCCTGCTTTTGTTGAACCCAGGATATATACATTCAGATTTATTGTTCCAGTCCTACTCTCTTATAAGTTCAACTTCTGGTCAGTTGAGCCCATTACTCTCCATATCTTGTTTTGCCAAGTCCAGGATACATAGATTTATTGTCCCAGCCTTATAAGTTCAACTTGTGGTCACTTCTAAAACTGCTGGTCAGCAAATACCTTTGGAGGAGGGGAGGGAGAAGTGTCTCTCAAGATGGCTACTGATTTTTCCCTTTCACTACCAATATACAATGGCACAGAATATACATTAGCATTCCAAGAGGGAGGAAAAGGAGCATAGTGAGGAAATACTGGACTAGAGCAAGACTGAAAACCAGCAGGACAAACTCCAAATTCTGCATCTCCATGTCTGACATCAAAGTGCTCTTCAGATCTACAATCCTTTTAGCTTTGTTGACTACAACATACTTCTCTCTCTTGGGCTGGTTCCATACCCACTCTGCAACTCAGTTTGGCTGGTATCCCATGACTCTGGCATCTCCAGCATCTTGTGGTCTCTAACACAATCCAGGCTTCACCTTCACAGCTTCAAGAAATGGCCTATATGAAGGCACACCCCAGAAACATGTCTGGCCTCAATGGCTTTCCTTAGCTATAGATGGAGATTCCACAACCCCTTCTTGTATCCTTGATTCTAAAGCCAGAAACACATGGCTATTGCTAAAGTTGCCAAGTTCTGCTGCTTGCTGGGGCTGGAACTTTGCCCCCTTGCTCAATTACATTTGCATCAGCTTTCTGGTGTTGATGGTTTCCTTTACAGCTTAAGCTTTTCTTTAATTCCTGTTTATAAGCTGGAAGTTTAGCTATTTGAGGTCTTGCCCTGAGGTCACCATTCCCTTATTTCATTTAGCATCAGGCTTTCTTAAGCTTTTTTAACTCCTTGGACACAGGAATTGGTTCCAACATCACCTTTCGTGGTATTCTTTTTCTCCTCACATTGTATATTTTATATTTCTCTTTGTCCAGTTTGCTCCTTTTCATTATATGTAAGAGTGATTACTAGCCAGGTGGTGGTGGTGCATGCCTTTAATCCCAGCACTTGGGAGGCAGGGGTAGGCAGATCTCTGTTAGTTCAAGGCCAGCTTGGTCTACAAAGTGATTTCCAGGATAGCCAGGACTTTTGCACAGAGAAACCCTGTCTCGAAAAAAACCAAAAAAAAAAAAAAAAAGTGATTACTAATAGTGATTACTAATAACCACATGATACAGTGTCAATACTAGGTTGTCTTGAATTCTTTTCTGCCAATGCCAATAATCCAAAACACTTCAATTTAGCCTCAGGCAGATTTTTAGGGCAAGAGCAAAAAGCCGCCACATTCTTTACCAAAATATCACAAGAATGATTTCTAGGTCACTTGGTAATATTCTTCCCCTCTGAAACCTGGAGCTCAGCTGTTAAAATTTGCATCGCTCTCACCACCACTATATCCCATGCTCCTACTAGAAGGGCCCAGTAAACCCTACTTAAAGTGTTCAAGCACTTTTCTAGTCCAAAGCCTTCCATATTCCTCCAAACAAACAGCATGGTCAGCCTGTCACACAATACCCAAGTCCCTGGCACTAACTACTGTCTTAGTCACTGTTATATTGCTGTGAAGAGACACACACCATGAGCAAGGCAAATCTTTTTGTAAAATATTTATTTATTTATTATGTATATAGTATTCTGCCTGCGTATGTCCTTGCAGGCCAGCAGAGGGCACCAGATCTCATTACGGGTGGTTGTAAGACACCATGTGGTTGCTGGGAATTGAACTCAGGACCTCTGGAAGAGCAGTCAGTGCTCTTAACCTCTGAGCCATTTCTCCAGCAAATCTTATATAAGAAAACATTTAATTGGGGGCTTGTTTACAGTTTCAGAGGTTAGACCATTATTATCATGGTGAGGAGCATGGTGGCACACAGGCAGACATGGTGCTGGAGAAGTAGCTGAGAGTTCTACATCCTGATCCATAGGCCAAGGGAGACACTGGGCTTGGCATGGGCTTTTGAAACTTCAAAGCCGACCCCTAGTGACACACTTCCTCTAACAAGGCCACACTCCTAATCCTTCCAATCCTTTCCAATAGTGCCATTTCCTGGTAACTAAGCTTCAAATATGTAAGCCTATTGGGGTCATTCTTATTCAAACTACTACAGTGCAATAGATGTCAATGGGCTGCAAACCCTTCAACACATGGTCTTCCCCTCAAGGAGTCCAGGAGAAGGATGAACAGTATTAACAATACTCTAGGGCCAATAGGCAAGGGAAGAAAATCAGAATCTAAGGAGAGCAATGACAATTACAGATTCTGAAATAATAGCTTACCCCAAGGAGTGCTGAAGTCCTTTCCATTTCTTCTTTGTCAACTGGAATCTTATGGTTTTCCATCACTGTGAGTCAAAATCAAAAGCAGATCATATTTTCATTGCAGTAATCAATCCTTTTCAGTAGACTGAGGAGCCCCACTCTCTAATGACATAATGATAGCAATGTTCATTTACTCAGGCCCCATTGTAAGTCAATCTCTGTTTTGTTAGGAAACAGAAGCATTGAAAGAACTGGCCTGCTAGGGAATACAGTCTAGTGACAGAGCACTTGCCCAGCACAAGCCAGGTCCTGGGTTTAGTCCCGAGGTGGGAAGGATGTAGGATTGCACTGGGTCCAGCCTGGCCCTTTGCATACTATGGGTGGAGACTCATTCCTGGCCCTGAAGCAGGACCTAGTCAGAGGCAAAGATGGGCAAAATCTGTGGAGGGTGCTTAAAGGGAGGGTTTCAAGCACTAGGAGAGAAGAGCAGGAGCAGAGAACTGGAGGATTAGCCAGAAGTTGAGATAACGCAGGTGGGTAAATGTCAATGAGACCTCCTTCTGGCTAGACAGAAAAGGAGAGGGTTTCCATGGCTAGATGCCAGGCCTTCAAGTCCTTCTAGACCAGGAGGCGATGTAGCCCATATCCTCTTGTTGCAAAAGAGAAAATAATGTGATAGCAACCTCTTTGGATGAAATATAGTACCCACTCTATTATAGACTAGAGAAGATTCATTCCTAAACAATGTAAAGATTCTCCAGAAAGATAACTATACTTTGTTTTTATGGTAACTCACCTGCCAAAATTGGTATCAAAGGAAGTTCCAAAGTACAAAATAGTTGCCATAAGCCATAAGCCTGTTTCATGGAAAAAATAATATCAATATGGCTTTGAATTATTATCTGCATTTTGTTGAAAAGCTACTTGACTTTGTTGTGTAAGGATTAAAGTGTCCCTTGTCTGAAGTGGTTCCTCCTACTAGCTTCATACTTTTTTAAAATTTATTTATTTTTATTTTATGTGCATTGGTGTTTTGCCTGCAAGTAGGTCTGTGTAAGAATGTTGGATTCCACAGAATTGGAGTTACAGACAGTTGTGAGCCACCATGTGGGTGCTGGGAATTGAACCCGAGCCCTCTGGAAGAGCAGCAAGTGTCCTAACTGCCAAGCCACCTCTCCAGCCTCTTCATTCTTTTTAATAAAATTCTTATTTCTTTTACAGAGAATATTTTACTACTATCTGAATATCTGGTAGAGATATTCTGAAATTTCACAAGACCTTTGCTTTCTTACTTTGAGGAGTATTTGCATGATTTTACTCTTCCATTTTAACTACAGAATGGTTCACTGAACTCCAATCATTTTACCTATTCTTCATCAATCTTGCATTGGCTCTGCAGACCAGGCAGGAGTGTTGGAATCTTTATATTAAGCCACCTGTTTTAAGAGCATGAAATCCTTCCTCTTTTATTCATATCACCTTCAATGTTATTTATTTATTTATAGACCCCTATTTATACACAGGGTGTCATGTAGTCCAGTCTAGACTTAAACTCTCTATGTAGATAAGGCTGCCCTTGAACTTCTAACTGCCTCCACTTCCTAAGTGCTGGGATACAGGCCATGTCCATCACATCTGATTTTCCATGATGCTTATTGGAGTTTTTCTTATATTCATTCTTTTCTGCTGTTATCTAAGAGTGGTGGGCCTCACTTTCTAGTTTTCCTCAATTTCTCTGTCTGTCCCTGCACCCTAAGGTAGACTGATCCTCTCTAGGACACATCACCTGGGCTCTTCCTTAACCTTCAGACAGTTTTCCTGTTTTGGCATATGTCCCAGGGCAGGAGAAGAGAGAAGCAGCTTGTATTAGAGCCCAGGAATGGAAAAGTCTCCAGCTATAGCCTGTCCTTGGAAGCAACTCATCTTGCCATTCTCGGTGGTGATATATTGTGCACCCTAATAACATTTACCTGAAGATCAGAGAACAGAACAAGCCACTAGATTAAACATAGATGCCAGGCAGTGGTGGCACACACCTTTAATCCTAGCACTCAGGAGGCAGAGATCCATCTGGATCTCTGAGTTTAAAGCCACCCTGGACTACATGAGATTGACTCAGTCTAGGAGAGAAAACAGAGCCAGGCAGTGCTGGCATACACCTTTAATATCTCCCTGTACTGGGCAGCACAAACACCTTTAATCCCAGGAAGTGATGACTGGGCAAAGAAAGGTATATAAGGCATGAAGAGACAGGTACTAAAAGCTTTTCAAACCAAGCATCCCTTTCAGCTAGAGGCTTTTTCAGCTGAAGCCTTTTCGGCTGAGGAAGCTCATTTGGCTAGAGGCCTATCAGCTGAGACTTTTTCATGCTGAGGAGTTGGTGAGGTAAGAGGTGGTGGTTGTGGCTTGCTCTGCTTCTCTGACCTTTCAGCTTTCACCCCAATATCTGGCCCTGGGGGTTTTTATTAAAAGACGCATCAACATTCAAACAAGTCTCCTTCCCCTTTGCCTCAGGACATAGTCTCTTTTCCTTCGGTTCTTCTCAGTTGTTCTTCCATTGGCTACAGTTTCCAATTAAAAATCTAACTGAAACAAGTTGGGTCATTTGGTTGCTAACCAAAGCAAACCTTTGGTATCAGAAACACTCTAGTTAATTGTGAGGCTTTGCAACAATTGTTTTCAATATACAGAACACGTTTTAAAACGGCAGGAATTATCTTTTTAGTCTTTCCTTTACTGAGTGAGGCACAGATTAATTTGGCCTTAGGAAAACATCTCACTTCATATTCAAAACACTAAGTGTGAGTGTGAGTATGGGTACAAATGAAAATACAGGCCTTTTATAGCCAGAAATTACAGTATAAAAATGCCTTGCCTTCAACTTGGAACAGAGATCCATCGTGAGGTCGTAGAGTATCCTCAGGTTCACACACACATTCTGACTCTTTAAAATAAATGCATTAAAATTCAGATGAACTTGGCAGCAATTCTCATCACAGTCTGGGAACTGATATCACTTACAAAAGTGTTTCTAGTGACATGGTAAGATGATCCTGACAAGGTCCCTAAGAGAAAAGTACCTCCATTGTGCAATTTAGGCTGTCCACAGGGAGACACTTCCTCAGCCCAGCATTTTCTGTCTTCATTGTGCAGATAGAAAAACATAGAGCTCTCAATGCCGGTTGCAATGATTAAATGATTGACAGAGCCAGAACAAGGATTCTCAGGTCCCACAGCCTCTCCTCTCTGCTCTGTCACACAGCAACCACTTCATAGGTGCTACATTCCACACTTACCTATCCATTAACACCCTAGGACAGGTAAGCTGAAAAGCCACAAACATGTTCAAAGGACAGAGAGGGGAGGTGGGATAAGAAGGAGCCCCTTAACAGTCTGAGTCCTTCCTAACAGGGATCTTCACAACCTTCTACTCAACATCCCACTCTGCCAAAGAACCCCAAACTCTGGACTGCTCAGATTTATCTCTGCTAAATCCTCACATTAGAAGAAACTCAAAGTATGTGACTGCTAGTTAGATATATGCTAGCATGCTTCTTCAGTCATTTCCTGATCTTGGCTTGAAGAAGCCCAACAACGTTGGTGCAGCGATGCCAGTATCAATCCCTGTTTGACAAGACTTCTGACCTCACTTCTGCCCAATCAGGAGTTCAACCCCCATTTGAATATGGAATTCCCCTACTCCCATCCTTTACTCCTTAAAAACCCTGCAATAACTAAGCTCAATGCTCTCCCTAATCCAACGCTGTGTCGGACTGGGCAGAGAGCCCAAGCTCGAGCTTGTAATAAAGGCTCTTTGCTTTTGAATATTAACTCAGACTCCTGGTAATCTCTGGGGGGCTCATGATGCAGGCACAACAGGCTCTCCCATGAACAATTCAGGAGATAAGAGGCAGAGGACCTCATCTATGCCACCACCTAGAACAATGCCACATGGCTTTCTGCAGCTTTTTCAAAGGCTACCACTTTGAACCATTCTAAGACAGGCCTGTTCCCTGGCATGATACAGCCCCCTGAGAGCCCTAGGAACCTGGATCCCAAAGCTTCCTTTCTCCTTCCCAAACTTCCCTGTTGTCCCCTCTAAGAAGCCAATTTTCCAGGAGGTCTTGCTGTCCCCATTCCATTCCTTCTATCTGAGCTCCCTTCCATTCTGAGCAACTCAAATCACCTCTTCAGAGTGGCACAGAAGCAGATCCCATAGACTAAAGGCCCAACTTCAATCTCTTAACTCTCATGCACTTCAAGGCTCTACATAGCCACATCTTGCCAATAACCATGATTGGAATTGCACTTGAAGCTGCCTCTTATCCTCATGAGTCAAGGACAAGGGGCCTGAGGGACAGAGAACAGGAGATTCGGAGCTGGCTCAACAGCATTACTAAGCATCTGGGCCAGCCTGCATTAGAGGAACATACCCCCTATAGCTGATTTTCATTCCATGCAGCCATCTTACCCCTGAATCATATGTGGGAATGGTAAGAAGAAACTAGACTTAGTCATAAATTCCAAATGAACCATGGCATCAATGACACCCTGGACAAGATGAGTGAACAGTAAGTAGCATTGCACATATAGTATAATCATCTGTGAACTGGGACAGGTGGACAATTTCTCATAGTCATATCTGCTTCTGTTTGGAGAATCTTTGCCTGGTAGAGTAGGACTAGAGAGGGAAGAGGGATACAAGTTCTAAAACTGAATCTTGGCTCCTATATTGCCACTGTCCCCAGGCTGCCAGAACCACAGATTCCCATTCTTGCAAGAACTGTATTTTCTCTGATTCTGCAATCTATTTCATGACCTTCTGGTATATCTCTTTTAAATTCAAGGATACAGTGTTTCTGGTATTTACAGTCTATCTCTATGTGACACAGATACTCTACACACGGTAGTTAAGAAGATGAAGGGCAGAGTGTGCAGGCTCTCACATCTGCTATGCCTTTAACCATCTGAATGCTCACTTGCAGTGTTCCACCATGTGGCTGAGTGGAGGGTTCTGGCCATGACCACACTGCTCCCGTACACCTCTCCTTTAGGATAGGTAGCTCCTGAAGACCAGGGGCAGCCCCAGCATAAGAGGGCTTGGAAAAACTCACCTTGTCCTCTCTACGTAGACTGAGGTGGCTGTCACAGGAAGTCAGCCAACAAGAACACGTCACCAGTGCTAAAGAGTTACAAAAGGACAGCTTTCTGCTCACAGAGGAGGTGCTACTGACACTGGAGAATTCATAGAAAAATTACACTGTAAATGAGACTTCCCAGGATATCTTCTTCTGACTTTATTCATTGACCTCTCCCAGAAACACTTCAGTCAAAAGGATTTGGATGGGACAAATGAAATGAAAATGGGTGCTAGCACTATTCTTGTTACTATTAGATTATCTATGGAGTAGAAAAGGTCAGGGTTGTATTAAGGTAGATGGAACCTCATCTTAAACATCTTACCACAATATTTCTTGAGGTCTCACCAAATGTACCGCTTGGTTTGACTATGGTGGACTTTTCTAGGTGTTTTGCCACTAAATCTTCAAATGAAGGTGCAGTGTCACTAGGATCGATGAGCCATGCAGCAACTCTGGGATCTAGTCCTACAAAACCTGCAACTGTGGAGGAAAAGGTCACTTAGTATTCCCTCAAATCACAAACAATTGTTGCTTTTCCCATCTTTACACTAAGCAGAGTGCTTTCCAAATATGAAACACAAATGACTGAGAAACAAGGAAATGTTCAACATCCTTAGCCATTAGAGAAATGAAAATTAAAACCACTTTGAGATTTCATCTTATCCCAGTCAGAATGTCCAACATCAATAAAACAAACAAGAGCACAGCTGGCAAGGATGATGGCAAAGGAGAACACTTAATCATTGCTGTGGGAATACAAATTGGTACAGTCACTGTGGAAATAAGTGTGAAGTTTTTTCAGGAAGCTAGGAATAGATCTACCTCAAGATCCAGCTATATCACTCTTGGGCATATACTCAAAGGACTCACATTTTACTACAGAAATACTTGATTAATCATGTTCATTGCTGCTCTATTCACAATTGCCAGAAATTGTCCATTAATTGATAGATAGATAGTGAAAATGCGGTATATTTACACAATGGAATATTATTCAGCTGTTAAGAAGAAATGAATTTTTTTCTGCAGGTAAATGGATGGAGCTAGAGAAAAAAAATCCTGAGTGAGGTAACCTAGACCCAAAATGGACAACTATTACATGTTTTCTCTTATATGTAGATATTAAGCTTTTAAGCCTTTGGTATGTGTGCTAAAATATAAATAACCACAGAAGTTAGGTACCTAGTAAGGGACCAGGGGGATGGAGATGATCTTCCAAGTAAGGGAAAATAGAATACAGTGTTATGGGGAAACAGAGGGGAACTAGAATAGAAGGATTAAATAGGAAGGAGAATGGGAGATCAGGGTAAAGGAGGAAATATGAGAGACAGTAACACTAAAGGCCTTTGAAAAGCTGCAGGGAAACCTACTACTATAGAAGCTTTCTAATATATACACACAAGAAAAGAATATAAACAGAATCATCATAATGGGGTAGACAATGTCCCAACGAGAATTTTTTTTTTCGAGACTGGGCTTCTCTGTGTAACAGCCCTAGCTGCCCTGGAATTCGCTTTGTAGGCCAGGCTGGCCTTGAACTCACAGAAATCCATCCTGCCTAGCCTCCCAAGTACTAGCATTAAAGGCATGCACCAGGTTGCCCAGCCCAAATAGATTTCTTATATCACCAAGTAAAATTTCCAATGCTAGGAATGGGTAACATATTTTTGAGTTGTTGATCAAAGCGGTCCCATGGAACCCCCCAAACATCATAGGCTATTGCCAAGACTGTTGATTGCTTTCCACAATGAGATGGTAAGGCCCTATTGTTGAAGACAACATTTATTTATGTTACTGAACATGGAGAAGTTGAGTTGGTGCCAAACTAGCTTAACCTCTTCTATATTCATGGCACTGGAAGGTACTCTGTACTCTACCAAAGGATAAAGGCAATCATCAATATCACCCAACTACAAACACTGTTACCTACAACAGTGACATGCCTATAAGGTTTTCTGTTTTGGTTTGGTTTGTTTGTTTTTGTTTTTCAAGACAGTTTCTCTGTGTAGTCTTAGCTGTCCTGAAACTCACTCTGTAGACCAGGTTGGCCTTGAACTCACAGAGACTCGCCTGCCTCTGCTTCCCAAATGCTGGAATTAAAGGCGTGTACCACTACCGCCCAACAACCTGCCTATAAGCTATTCTGGTACAATAGTGGCACAAAAGTTATGAGAGTAACCAACCACTTTTTGATTGGATTTAAGGCCCAGTCCATGAGATGGAATCCATACCTGACACTACTAAAGTGCTAACAACCTGAAACTAGATAGGATATTGGCCTGGTGGGAAACTTATTATTCTGCTAAAGGAACTTGGCAATAAAATGGCCCCTAATATTAGTATAACCATAGATCACTGTCTCACTAAACACTAATCAGAGAAGCATCTTCATGCAATAGATAAGAATTAACAGAGAGACCCACAATTGGACAATGTGCAAAGAGTGAGAGATTTTGGAGCACTCAATCCTAAATGGGACATCTTCATCAAGCCCCTCCCCTCAGGGCTCAAGAATCTATGTGTAAGAGGAAGCAGAAAGACTATCAAAACCAGAGGTGAGGAATGATTCCAAGGAAACTGTGTTATAGATACAACTGGACTTATGCACACATGAACTCAGAGACTGTGGCAGTATGCATAGGGCCTGCACAGGTTCAATCCAGACAGTATCCTACCACTGAGAGGGGGAAGTGGGCACAGGGCCCCATCCTAACCAAGAAGCTATCTGCAACTGATATCTGCTGGCAAAGGGTGAATCAGTTTTCTACAATGGAGTGTCCCTGGGCATATCAACCACATTCTAGGGCAAGCCTCATGGGTAGGAGTAGTGGGCCAATAAAAAACAAACTCTATAGGTTTTTTTTTGTGGACTTTTTGTTTCAATTTGTTTTGCAATTTTTTTAATAGTGGGTTTTTTTAACTTGTTTATTTTTATTTTGTATGCAATGGTGTCTTGCCTGCATGTATGTCTGTGTGAGGGTGTTGTATCTCCTGGAACTGGAGTTTCAGACAGCTGTGAGCAGCCATGCAGATGCTGGAAATTGAACCTGGGTCCTCTGGAAAAGCAGCCAATATTCTTAACCTCTGAGCCATCTCTCCAGACCCTGCAATTTTTTATCTGATAAGTTTTTGTTTATTTGTTTTGATTTTCATTTCTGTGGTTTTGTGGGATTTTTTTGAAAGAAGAGGTGAGGAAAGATCTGGGAGGAGTTAGGGAAAGGAAACATAATCAAAATACATTATATAAAGAAATCAAATAAGAAGAAACAACCCCCCAAAAGATTAATTTTCCAAGCTGGGCGATGGTAACACACACCTTTAATCCCAGCACTCGGGAGGCAGAGGCAGGCGGATCTCTGTGAGTTCGAGGCCAGCCTGGGCTACCAAGTGAGTTCCAGGAAAGGCACAAAGCTACACAGAGAAACCCTGTCTCGAAAAAAAAAAAAATTCCAATGACTAATAATTTTTGCTATCCTCTCAAATTACAGAACTAAGTACCCCTAAATGACTATTATTTCTCAAGAATTTCTTTTTAAAAAAATGTAAGTTAGCATGACAAGTTTTGTGCTTTGTAATTAGCAGACAAAAATAGTCACACTTAACTGCATATATAAAATGTGTTAATATCACATATGTTCTAAATAATCACTTGGTTGTTGTCATAAAGTCTTGATTTAAGTGATTTTTCCAGTCATTGTCAAATTTCTGAGCTAGTGGCCTGTCAAGTCTATCTTACCACAGCAAACAAGACTTTGTGAACACAAGAAAAAAAAGAATTTCTTTTTTTCTTTTTTGTGTGTATCTGCATGTGTGGTCTGTGTGTGCCTGTGCATGTGTGTGCATATGATGTGTGTGTGTGTGTGTGTGTGTGTGTGTGTGTGTGTGTGTGTGCAAGTGCATGCATGTAGATCCTGTGGCTGATGTCAGGAGTCTTCCCCAGGCATTCTCCATCTTATTTATTGAGACAAGGAATCTCAGTTGAACCTATAGTTCCTCAGTATGGCTCTCTAGCTAGCCAGCTTGTTGTAGAGATCCCGTCTCCATCCTCTGAGTGTACTGGAATGGTAGTCATACCATCACACCTATTCAACATTTACATGGGTACTCTGGATCAGAACTTCAGTCCTCACACTCACACAGCAAGCACTTTATCTAACAAGCTGTCTCTCAGTCCTCTTCAAGAATATCTACCTTGTGGGAAGGTGGCTCGATATACCCAGGTCCTACATGGCTGGTTGATATGGGCATCACATCAAAGAAATAGAATCCAAATAGCTGAGGAAGGATAGGGAGTTCAAGCTCACTTGGAACATGAATCTCAATAAAGTCAGAAACCTGGTTTCAGGTCCCTGTTTTTCTCTCCCTGCAACTGTTCTCTCCCAGTTTGAGCTTTTCAGCCATTATAGGTGATAAAGCTTCTCTTTCACTTTCTCCCCGTCTCTTGTCTCCCAGACCACTCATAATGCTTCACTATGGTCGCAGAATCATGCCTCCTGAGTCAAGGAATAGGGTAGGAGCTACCTGAACTCACACAGTATCCTGTCACTGTGTCAGAGTAAGCAGGCAGTGTAGGTCAGGCAGTACAGTATTCCCTGACATAAGATATTCCCATAAGACAACTAAAAACAAAAAGGCACTGACCTTTAAATAAAACTATAATCTTGGATCACATCACATTAAATGTCAGATTTCCTGGCATCCTTAAGTTATTATACTAGTCAGAGAGATTTATATTTACCACAGCAGCCAGTGTCAAGACTTCTCCATATTATGGCCAAGACAACTGATGTAGGCATATTTGGAACTTTCATTTTGGATGCTTGTGCCCCCAGGACAGCAATGTTTGACTTCACATGACACTGTCTGATAACACTGACTGATCTCTGATGTTCCAAAGTTATGAGTTCTACAGAAAGATCTTTTGAAAGAACCTTGGGAAATTGGACAGTACCAAATGTTCTGGATGCTGATCCTTGTAAATGTTTGTAACTGACAAACAGAAGCCTGCCAGGACAAATTACTATTTTTAGTTTTTTAGGTCTGTCCATAGTATTCTCCATAGTGGCCATACAGATTTGCCTTCTCTGTTCTTCATCATTTATTTCAACCTAATAGGTATGTTTTGTTCTGGCACACATATCTTTGATGGTTTATAAAGTTGACCTTTCTTGACTTGAGGAACTTTGAGCTGTGATATACACAACCCTGGGCATTTCCTACCCTGTACGCAGCCATTTCCCAAGGAACCTGTTACTGTAGTAATGTACATACATAAGTATATCTTATTTAAATATTACTAATACTTAACATAAGTTAGTAAAACCAACCCACATGTTCATCATAACCATAGTTTAAAAGTGTTTTGTATCAAGTTTTACTTGATACAATTACTCTGTGGAACAATTCATTATTTTGAAGATAAGTAAAGAGAAAGAGCCAAATTTCCACCTAGCAGTGTCCAGTTCAAGTTCACTTAGGCAGATGATGAAGGGATACTCTCTATAGAACTAGTTAATAAATGAAGAAAATGGAGTGCTTAGTGGTCAAAGTGCTTGCCTTGCAAGCCTGAGAACCAGAGTTCAAATTCTCAGCCCCATGTAAATGTCAGACAGGTGTGGCAGCATGCCTGTATTCTCAGAAGGCAAGAGGTGGGGTTCCCAGAGCAAGCTGGCCTCGAACCCAGAGACCTAAGACCAGTCACATCTGCCAACTCTGGGTTTGACTGAGACCATAACTTAATGAATAAGGTAAAATACCAATTAAAGATAATTCCCACCATCAACTTCAGGTTTCCACATGCGTGCATATATGTGTACATGCACCCCCACACATGTGTGCCTCCATGTATATAAATATACACACATGAAAACAGAAAAAGTATAATGGATTTTAGATCTTCCCAGGTTGCAATTAAGGAACCTAGAGAATGACAATCAACAGCTTCTACCATCACAAAAAAACAAACAAAAGTATCACAGGACTAGTGTGGGAGCTGGAATACTGTCAGGACAGCTAGTATTACAAAAAGATTACTGCTCACACTGGGGGAGGTGATGGCATTGCCTTGAGCGTGGGATTCTCACACAATTGAAATATTAAAGCTTAATCTTATGTTGTTTGAGATTTGTTACAAAATACTGAGGAGTCAGTGGCTTGAACAATGGAGAGTTTGAAAAATGAAGACAAAAATCAGTTGTATGTTGAATCTTGGTCAAGCTGTGATGAGTAATTTTGTGTGTGTTAGAAATTATAATAATTTTTCTCAACATTTTATTAAGAATATTTTAAAACACAGATAACTTGGAAAATTTTTTACAGTTAAAACTCAAGGACTCAACAGTGAATGCTTTTGCCATATTTAGTTTTTTTCCTACTCTCTCTCTTTCTTTTGGATTTTGAAGACAGAGTTTCTCTTTGTAGCCCTGGCTGTCCTGGAACTTTCTCTGTAGACCAAGCTGGCCTCGAACTCAGAGACCTGCTGGCCTTTGCTTACTGAATGCTGGGGTTAAAGGCATACACCACCACACCCAGCTATTCCCTACTCTCTTAAAGGTAATAAATGCCCTGCCTTGTTTGATGCTATCTTACTGTAGTTTAATAATTACTGTCTGTATCCATTAGTGGTAATAATAAAGCCCATTGTGACTGTGCTTCATGGGTCATTCTTTCCTACTTATGTCACCAAAGGAGTATAAACTGGCACAAAAGCAAGTATAAACCAAACACATCAGGGGAAGTGCCTTTTCCTGCTCATGGCAGGTGAAGAAACAGCAGCTGTGAGACCAGGTGCCCTGGAGCAGGTGACATGGTGGTCTGACCACCTTTCTAAATCTTAGGGACAATGAGAATGGTGGCTTACCATGCTTCCAACTATCATCTTCATCAAAGAATTGAAGTACTGTTCTCACAAAGTCCTTGGCATTAAAACAAACAACAGGGCATTTACAGCTAAGTGTCCAAAACAGCATGTTCCTAGACAAGGGAAAATTCACCAATTTAGATAGTAATTCAAATCTTGGGAAAATGTAATATTAAATAACTAGCTATCCTTACACAACACACACACGTCAATTAACTAAGAATCCTGTGAAGCGGGCATTACTTCTTATATACAGTCCATACACTGTGAAGCTTGGACTCAAGGTTTATCTCTGAGCAGAGCTTCTACTCCTGAAGCTCTTATGCAGAGTACACACACTGGACCTGGCCCAAGCCTCTCCAGTCATTCTACCTCTCAGTATGCCAGGTCTTTCCTTCTGCCATTTCACTGTGCTACTTCTACTCATACTGTTGGATATGGCATATGCTCCTTCTTGTCTACTCTTCTCCTCCCAGAACTTGTGCAACCTGCTCAAGGGCTGTTCCGGGCAAGCAGCCTATCCATACACCTTTCACAGAAGGGCCCACTTGTGCTGAACTGTAGCATGCTTCCATCACCTCCTGAGCTTCTGCATGTGGGATAACAGTTAACACTTATCAGATGTGTGCAGATACCAGGCTAACATTTCAAAAGGTTACTGCACTAAATCACAGTGCTACAAGGCAGGAACTCCATCCAGTATGTGGATGAAGGGACTTGGGTTCAGAGATGTCATATCTAATAGGTGTTAAGGTTGGGCTCTGATACTTTATCTTGCTACTGCCAGGAGATAAGCCCTAAACCACCAAACTGTAAGTTCCTCTTCATGGCAGAAATGCAATAATACATTAAATGAGCTCTTTGATGGGATGAGGAAGGAGGAAACCAGGAGCCCAGTGAGCATTTACACTGTGGTGTGTAATTGGGTTTGGCTTGTCTGGCTCCATTGACAGCACTGTATAGTGTTCTGAAAGTCATAAGATCTGGCTTTGGTTGTTAGAACAGGAGGCCAAGATGGTAGGGAGGTCAAAGTGCCAACAGCATTGGGTCTTGACTTAGATAGAGTGGTAAGGGAAGGGAAGGAAGAAGTGAAGAATGATAGAAAAATGGAGTGTGGGGACCTCCCTGACACATGCTAAAACACAGATCCAGGGTAAAGAGATCTAATAGCTACACTGCCTTCTCCTAGGAAGACATTTAGGCTTGATGAAGTCTATCATGATAAGACAAACAACAAAAGGATTTCTTACGGGCCGGGAGGTGGCTCAGTGGAGAAAGCACTTGCCACACAAGCATGAAGATTAGAGTTCAGATCTGTTTTAGTTGGCTTTCTGTTGCTGTGATCAAACACCATAACCAAAAGTAACTTGGGAAGAAAAGGGTTTACTTAATCTTACAAGTTATAGCCCATCATCAAGGAAAGTCAAGGTAGGAACCTGGAGGCAGAAACTGAAGCGGAGACCCTAGAAGAATGACTGCTTACTGGTTAGCACCCAGGCTCATGTTCAGATACCTTTCTTACATAGCCCAGACATACCCTCCCAGAGATGGCACCATCCATAGTGGGCTGTCCCCTCCTATATCAATTAGCAATTAAGAAAATGCCTCATAGACATGGTATGAGTCCAATATGATCAATGCAATTCTTCAGGTAAGGTTCCCTCTTCCCAGATAACCAGGTTTATGTCAAGTTGACAGCTGAAGCTAACTATGAAAGACCCCCAGAACCCATTTAAATGCTTTGTGGCCTGCCTGTAATCCCAGCACTTGGGAGGCAGTGAATGATGGTGACAGGCATTATAGAGAAATGTGAAGATAGAGATTGTATACAGTTCTGGGCTAGAGCACTGTTTTATCCAGATGTTCAGAAAAAGCCTAAATGATAAAATAACACATGAGTAAAGATGTGATAAGGTGATTTCTTACCTGACAAATAGACTATGTGCCTCTTTCTTTAGGCCCCACGAAGGGAAGTGCTCGGTATGTATGTAGATACAGTGATCTGTGAATGTAGAGTCCTCTCCCAGAGCACTACCTCGGGCTGGGGAAATCAGAGGGCTGATGTCCAAATGGTTTTTTAGTAACACTACAATTCCTTTAACAGGACAAGTTAAAGTCTGTGAAGACATAGTTACAAAATTAAACAGATAATTGCTTTATGAGAGCAAGCTATAAGACAAAGGAGTAACATCTATAATGAAACTTAAAAAAAAAACATGCCATTTAAGAAATCTGTACATGTACATGTAAGTTCAGGTACAGACATACCATAGCACACATGTGGAGTTTGGAAGACAAACTTGGGTGTTGGTCTCCATTTTTCACCTTGTTTGAGACAAGGTCTCTCGCTGTTTGCCACTGTGTACGCCAGCCCCTGAATTTCAGGTGATTCTCTTGTATTTGCCTCTCATCTTTCCATAGGAGCCCTGGGATTCTGGCATCCAGCTTTATATAGGTTCTGGGGATCCACACACAGGTCTTCATGCTTGAACAGCAAGAACTTTGTCTACTGAGCCATCTCTCCATCCCCCAACTGATTTTTCTTTTTAGACAGGGTCATCTATGTAGCCCAGGCTGGCCTAGAACTCCTGCTTCTCCTGCCTTAGCCTCCTGAGTGTTGGGATTATAGGCATGCACTATCACACCTAGAGCTCAACTAATATTTTCTAATCAGCAAGATACCTTTCAAAAACAGAAATCAAAGTGTTTGGGGACCCTAATCCCTGGTCTAGGTATTAAATACTTCTTCCTTTCAGAGAAGGGAGTGGCCCTGATCAGGGCTCTGTGGAGGCCCAGAAGGGAAAGCTATTTCTCTGGCCTGAGTGAAGACCTACCATTCCAAGCTAGCCAAAACAAAAGGATCATTGCAATTGGGCCAGTAAATCAATCACCTGGCGAGGGACCATCTCTCAGGAAGGCAGGTTCACCTTAAGCTATGCTATATACATAGAAGGAATAATTATCCTTTTAATGAGATAATGTACTTTTCTTTCCCAGAATTCCCTCCTCCTAGCACACAGAGCCACAGCCATGCAGCTTTATAAATCTGCCTGCTTTGCTTTTCTTTTTAAATGTTTTCACTAATTCTTTGAGAATTTCAAACATGCATACCTTATATTTTGATCATACTCACCCCACTGATTCCCCTAGCCCCCCCACTTCCATTTCCCACTCTGTCCTGTCCTATTTTTTATTTTTATAACACACTGAGTCCAATTTGTGTTGCCCATATACTCATGGGTGTGGACCATCCACTAGAGCATGGTCGATATATCAGGGACCATGTCTTTAAAGAAAATTGACTTTCCTTCCCTCAGTAGCCACCAGCTATCAATAGTTCCTCAGCTAGGGGTGGAAGCTTGGGAACTCCTCCCCATCCATGCTGGAATTGTTGGCTTTTGCTGGCAACCACAGCTGTTATAGTTCAGCAGTGCTATAATCCAGTCATGTCCAGTTCTCTTTGACCTGTAACTCTTAACCATCTTTCTATCCCCTACCATAATGGTCTCTGAGCCTTGAGGGGATTTGATATGATCTAGATGTACCATCTGTGTTAAGAATTCCACAGACACTTATTTATTGACCTCTAACCAGTTGTGTGTTTTTACATTAACCACTATCCACTGCTCAAAGAAACTTTTCTGATGATGTCTGAGAGCCACAATAGTCTATACTATAGGTACAGAGATACAAACTAGAGGGCCGGTCCTCTTTTCTGAACTACTTAGAAAAGCATAACTTTGCCTTTCCTTTTCTTTTTTTTCTTTTCTGGTTTTTTTTGTTTGTTTCTTTTTTTGTTTGTTTGTTTTTGTTTTTTGAGACAGGGTTTCTCTGTGTAACAGCCCTGGCTGTCTTGGAACTTGGAACTTGCTTTGTAGACCAGACTGGCCTAGAACTCATAGAGATCTGCCTGCCTCTGTCTCCTGAATGCTGAGATTAAAGGTGTACGCTGCCACCACCTGAAACTTTTCCCTTTCTTTTTGTCTCTGTTCTAAGCCTGCTTTCCCCATCATTTTGGGATTCCTTACCATTTTTCTAAAGTCCCTCTCCACCATGTGGCAGCTTATCCACTATGCAAATGAGCTCCATGCTAGCCTAACTCAAATGCCACAGCTTTCTCTTTTCTTCCTCTTCTCTATATCCACCCTCTAGGCAGTTGCCAAGATTTCAGTTTTCTTGCCTTTGCATCTTTCTTTTAAACTAAATTGTCCTTGAGATTTAAAAAAAAAAAAAAAAAAAAAAAAAAAAAAAAGGCTTCCCCACCAAAACAAAACATAAAGAAAGATTCAACACAATTTGTATCAAACCCCCAGCTGGATGGTTGCAGAAATTGATGACGTAATGAAATAATGATAAAATTTATATGGAAGTACAAAGGAACCCTGATAGCCAAAATAAACTTGAAAAGGATTAACTCAACTGGAAGATGGAGGAGTCACACTTTATGATTTCTAAATTTATTACAAACCTCAGTAACCAAGACAGTATGGTTTCTGGTATAAGACAGACACAAAGATTAAAGGAAAGAATCAAACATATGGAAATCAACCTTAGAGACTAGGGTTAAGTAGCATATACTTATAACCCTAACATTCAGAAAGCTGAAGCAAGAGGATGGTCATTGAGTTTGAGTTCAAGGCCAGCCTGGGGTATATAGTAAAACTTTGTCTCAAACAAAACAGGTATAAAGCAAGGAGGTGGAAACAGAAACCAACCCTTAGATCTACAGCGACCTGATTTTCAAAGAAAGTGCTATGATGGTTAACTTGATTGTCAGCTTGACTGAATTTAGAGCTACCATGGAAACATACCTCTTTACTGTGTCTATTAAGGATGCTTTTAGAAAGGCCTAACTGAGCAGGGAAGACCTACCCTGAATATGGGTGACATCATCCGATGCCTGGGGTCCTGGGATGAATACAGTAAAAAGAAGAGAGTCCGATAAGACAAGCATTAATCTATCTCTGCTTCCTGTGAGTGCAATATGACCAACTATCTCAAGTTCCTGCAACCATGTCTTCTCTGCCATGATGTACTATACTCTCAAATTTTGAGCAAAACAAACCCTTCCTCCCAGCTATTTTTGTCAGGTATTTTCTCACAGTAACGAGAAAAGCAATTAATAAAAGCACTAAGAAAAGTAAACAAGAAAGAGCATTTTCAACAAATAGAGCTAGGATGACTGAATAACTGCCTGAAAAGGGTGAATTTCTGCCCTTATCTCATAGCCTGTAAAAAGGTTAACTAGAACGGATCACAGATTTAGATGTAAGAGCTAAAACTACAAAACACTTAAGAAATTTGAATGAAAATCCACAGATTGGGAAAACTGCAAATCACATATCTTCTAAGAGACCTGAATCAGAAAGAGGATTTGTTTTGAAATGAGGTCTCACTGTGTTTCCCAGGCTGATCCCAAATTCCAGCAGTCTCTCAAGTGCTAATGCTACAGGCATGTGACACTACTGTTTACTAACCTGGTTGGCTCTGAGCTGTGTGGAACCATCCTTATACATCAGTGTCACAACCAGGGCTTCTGCCTGCTTGAGCACATCCATTAGCTGGACTTTTGCCAAATCATCCAAATATCTGACATCACAAAGCTGTTTTCCAGACACTCTTGTGTCCTCAGAGTTTAGCCTGGTTTCAGCCCCTTCGGTATCTTCTTCCAGTGCTATGTGTTTACTTGCTTTTTCTGGGGAGTTACTACATGTAATACATTTTCTTTTAAGATTCAATCTTTCCTCATCTTTAGCTGCATTTTCCTTTAGGAAGTGCTTTCTCATATGCTCCATTTTCTGTAAGACTGGAGCTTCCTGGTCACTCTGTGGAATTAAATAACTGGGAAGACCCAATGAACTGCTCTGTACTTGACCAACAGAGAGCTGACTTGTAAGCTTAGTAATGGAGGACTGAGGAGAGAACTCCATGGATCCTCTTGGTGTCTGGGTTATTAATGACTTAGGATTCTGGAGAAAAAAGGAAAAATATTTCATCATAACATATATTCACAAGACATGTCTATAACCAAGTGAATTTCTGATACAGCTTATCAGAGATAATGTGAGGACACAAGTTTTACATTATTTATGACCTTTCTCTTTTCTTTTCCTGTGGTGTTTGCTGAACAAATGTTCTACCACTCACTGAGCCACTCCCAGCCCTAGAACCACATTTTCCAACAAAGCTAGACAGAGTCTTTCTAGACTGCACAGCTGGATCCTGGGGCTAGAGCAGGTAAGAGCTCAGAATGTTTCCTCTAGCCTCTGTGCTGGAAGTCATTCATCTCAGAAGATAATGAATGAGAGCGAGGCCCATAATTTACAACTCTAAGTAGAAGTCAGTCATAGAGAAAATGAAATCATAAAAAACTACTTGATAATGGTAATTGACCCATTAAATTAACAAAAATACAGTTCAGCAATCCTGGTCCTCATTCCAGCAATGTGTATTCTACATTGACAGATCCATCCACTAAAAGGAGAAAAGCATCTCCACTCATTTCATTGGATTTGTTTACAATGGTACTTTGTGTTTTAATGTTCATTTCCAAATTTATAATTTATCTCTTGCTTTGGACAACTGTACATTAATATTATTTTAAAAGAAGACGTCTTGGGCTGGAGAGATGGCTCAGCGGTTAAAAACACTGCCTGTTCTTCCAGAGGTCCTGAGTTCAATTCCCAGCAACCACATGGTGGCTCACAACCATCTATAATGAGATCTGGTGCCCTCTTCTGGCCTGCAAGGATACATGCAGATGCTACACTGTATATATAATAAATAAATAAATCTAAAAAAAAGATGTCTTAATACTTGGTCATATACCACAGAAAATTTAACATTTATAGTCATATTTTTACTGCAGAGAAATAGTTTATGGTTCCAAGAACAGACTTTTAGTCATAAAATTATATTAATTAAAAATTCTGTGGAGGAGTATTCAAGAAAAGGAATTCAATAAGATTTCAGACTATTGAATATTTTGCTCATGTGTTTTTTAAAGGGTGACAGTGGATATCAAATTATCAGAGTGTACTTTGAATCACAGTGGATGTGTTTTAAATTTCATGACAGTTTTTAAAATGTCAATATTAACAATATACTAGAATCATGTTCTTTGCAACATTAGAAACTTATGGTGAATGTTTTAAATTTCAACTTTAAAATATTTCAGGAAGTACAAGACTTTTAAAAATCCTAGGGCCAAATAATTAGCTAGTAGTATCAGAGATAGGTCCTGACATTATCTCCACTTTACTACAGGGAGTTTAATTTTAAATTAGTTTGAGGGTTGGCGAGATGACTCACTTGCCACCAAGCCTAGAGAGCTGAGTTAGATCCCTGGGACCCACATGATGGAAAACGATCCAACTTCTGCAAGATGTTCTCTAACCTCCACATGTGCTCCATGGCATGTGCATCTCCCCCAACAAAAATAAATAAATAAATAAATAAATAAATAAATAAATAAATAAATAAA
>CABHPQ010160462.1:0-24577 GCA_902168405.1 Peromyscus aztecus | reverse complement strand
AAATAAATAAATAAATAAATAAATAAATAAATAAATAAATAAATAAATAAGCAATAACACTTTAAAATAGCTTTTGCTAGATATAGTACTGTATGTCTTTAATGCCAGCACCTGGGACTAAAGCAGAGACAGGTAGATCTCCATGAGTTTGAGCGAGTCCAGTCTACACAATGAGTTTCAGGCCAGCCAGGGGCTATATAGTGAGACCTTCTCAAAAAACAAAAATAAATAAAATAGCATAAAAAATAGGATCCCAGCAGTGGTGGCACATGCCTTTAATCCCAGCACTTGGGAGGCAGAGGCAGATGAATCTCCGTGAGTTCAAGACCACCTTGGTCTACATAGCAAGTTCTAGGACAGCCAGAGCTGAACAGAGAAACCCTGTCTTCAAAAAAAAATAGCAAAAATTTAAAAAAAACCAAACAAACAAAAATTAGGATAGAATCTGAACAAGCAGTTTGCTCCAGAGTCCATTCTCTCCACCATGAGGTGAATTCCACCACTGTTTCCTAACAAGGCTTTCAGTGACATGACCTCTTCTTTTAGAAATGGATGTATAGCCAAAACTGGTTAGCTCACAAACGTTTCAATATCTTTTAAAAATTCTCAGTATCCTTCCCTTACTCTCTAAAGCTGGGACCTTCAGTTTGGCCAACTCCTAATGATCTATTACATTTGAACTCAGACACAATTTTCACACTTCAGAAAGATATCCAGGAATGAAACTGCAACAGCACCAAGCCTGGTTGACTATCCCTCCTCTTGGTCTCAGGGAACATGAAACTAACTGTTATCACAGGCAGCACTTACTGCACACATGGAGCAGATGTGTGGGATGTTTCATCCTCCTCACCACCTGTCCAAATTAAACCATGTGCTATGCAGAATAAGAACTTTTTATTTAAGCATTGTATCTGTAGTTTTTTAGCATATACCATGATGCTTATTATATATTTGTTAACAAACGAAGATTATCTATTTAGAATTACTCATATTTGCAAACAATTACCTTTGTTTCTAGTGATTGAGTCCTCCCATGTTCAGCTAATACTGAATAATGAACACTGGATTTTTTGGTCACTTTTGAAGCTTAAAAAAATTAAACATTGAAAAATAAATTAAATAACTAAACATGCTGGTACATGACTGTAATCCCAACACTTGGGGAGTAAAGGCAGGTGAATCTCTGTGGTTTCAAAGCCTGTCTAGTCTACATAATCAGATCTAGAACAGCCAGGGATGTCTCAAACAAAACAAAACAAAAAATTTACAGAATTAGCTAACCTTTGAAAATGATTCACTATACTATTTAGCCACTATCAACACAATCAAAAGGCATAAGACTATTAACAGTAATTGTTTACATAAAGTGTCTTCAAATTAACAGAAGACAGATCTATATATTTATGAAATACTTATTTGTGATTACTTGAAATTTGCACCTGTTTTTTGTTTGTTTTTTTTGGTTTTTTGAGGCAGGGTTTCTCTGTGTAGCCTTGTCTGTCCTGGAACTAGCTCTGTAGACCTCGAACTCACAGAGATTTGTCTGCCTCTGCCTCCTAAGTGCTGGGATTAAAGGTGTGCACACTTGAATATTTTGAAAACCCAAAGTTAACATTTTGGAGACATCTTATAAGTACTAAGGGTTTAAGGAAATTGTTAAACTGAATAATACTGCAATAGAATAATCAGGAGCTCAGGAAAACATCACTGATACAAATACCTAATTTAGGTTTTATTTTTAATAACCCTGGGCTGGAGAACTGTGTAAATGTTTGTAAAATGCTTGCTGATCAAGAATGAGGACCTCAGTTTGATCTCCAGAACTCATGTAAAAAGCCAGGTATGGTGCAAGCTTATAATTCCAGTGCTGGTTGATGTGGAGATAGGATCCCTGGGTCTCATTAGCTATCTAGCCTAGCCTAAGGTGGGTCTCAGGTCCCAGTGAGACCCTATCTCAAAAAAAAACAAGACAAATAACTAACTCCTGAGATCATATTACCTCCACATGCACACACTTGTACACACACACACACACACACACACACACACACACACTAGCTAACTAACTAACTTGAGCTGTATGTAAGGGACAGAACTAAGACTCAATCCCAAGCAGTGTGACTGAGACATCGGTGCTCACAGCCACTTTGACAGGTATTTCTGTGTACGTGGGCCCACTTGCTCATGTGCTCTTCCAAAGCTCCCAGAGCACTAATGGAAAATGGAGCTTATAGAGGCACTGAGAATGGAAAGGTGAACCCATGCTTGGACCCTGTATTGATTTGGTTCAGATAAATCACTGCATAGTTAGGCATGGTAACATGTATCTTTGGTCCAGTTGCTTGGGAGGCTAAGGTAGAAAGATTACTTGAGGAAGACCAACCTTGGCCACACAGTGAGATAATTTCTCTAAGAGAAAAAACTATTACTCTACCTTTCAGAGCACGGGGAGTTCAGTGTTGCCAACCTGCCACCAAGTGACTGCTCATAAAAGATGATGCCACTGGGGACTCTAAGCTCAATCTCTATTGCTGGGAAGTTGAATGTTTGACAGACAAACAGCTAAACCAGTACTGGTTAATGGGCCATTGCCTAATGGGCCAACCCCAAGTCATCTGGTTACTAAATTCAAAGCAACTATGTGTTAGCACTGGGACAGCATGGGACAAAGGCTGATATGTGTTAATTGGCCATTCTAATAACATGGTTGTTGGTTGCAGCCTGTGGTGGATACTCATAGGTGGGAGATACTCTTAAGACTATACCATAGACCTAACCATATGCCTTGACTCAAAAACTCCCGGTGCCAAGTCTTCTGACCTTTCTTATTCCAGATTGGTCAACCTTTGTCTATAGGTCCAAAGTTTTCTAACCTTGGTTTCCCCATCCATACAACATGGATGGCCAAGTAAATCACCCAAAGTTTTATCCCTTGGATTTATCTTCAAAATGTCTTTCAAGGTGCATATGCAGTCCATTTTTTGTGTTTTTGAACATTGAGACAACACATTATAAGCCAAGCCATGCACGTCTGAAACCAGGCAGCCAGTTGTGCCTACTGGCCTGCTTGTACCCCAAATGAAATAAACCACTTCCAGAATACAATAGATTGCTGCTGACCCTCTTGATGCTCTGACAGAACTTGACAATGTTTGGTGGTTTGGGACTCAAGGTTAGTTGAACAGTCTCAAGCTCCATTTCCACCAGGAGCTAGTAGCATGGCAGGGGCATTTTTAGTTTAATTTTAATCTTTTAAAATAGTTATGATTTTCTGATGGTGATGGCATACATAGCCTTGCTTCATGTTCTTACAGTTTGTATTATGATTCTCTTGTAAAGACCCTGAAAACTGCACACCTATTTTTCCCCACCTCTAATACCAGGTCTGTTGGGCTGGCAATGCATATGACACTTATTTCACTGCCTAGACTTCATTGGAACCCCATCTACTTTAGGCCCTACACGAAGCACGTCACTTTTGTATCACTCACTGTATGGGATAGAACACATTCACAAATATGGGATATGTGCCTTTATTCTTTGCAAATTTTCTATCAGGTTCTTGCCTTTCTCTTAGTGGTGAGAGGAGTAAAATGCTGTAATTTGTCCTTTACTTACAAGGGGATACCCTACTGCATCCTCTAAGGCTTCTGAATTACTTAGGGTTTATCTCCCACCCATTGAACAGCAAGGCCTCTAATAAACAACACTTCTTTTTTTCTTTTTTCTTTCTTTCCTTCTTTTTTGTTTGTTTGTTTGTTTCTTTGTGTAGCCTTGGCTGTCCTCGAACTCACTCTGTAGACCAGTCTAGCCATGAACTCACAAAGAAACGCCTGCCTCTGCCTCTCAAGTGCTGGGATTAAAGGTGTGCATCACCAGCGCCTAGCTGTAACATGAAGGTTTGTGCTGTGCATCCTAAGTGAATGTGAACTTCTTGACTTTCCTTCTGCTTGCAATACTGGAGCTGACCCTGCAAACACTTGGCACAATGCTAAACTTAGTCAGCAGAGGGTGCTGGAGGAACACTGCCAGGGGATGGACACCTTTCCTTTTTCAGAACTCTACTCCAGCTTTGGCAGGGAGGAAGCTTCTCCCTGTCTGCTACTTAGATCTTTTAGATCTCTTTATATGCCTTGGTAGCTAAAACCCATCAAGTCAATAAAGATTTAAACATTCCCTGTTCAAATTACTATGTGATTTCTGCCCTGGTGAACAAAAATACTCTCTTAATAAGCCAAGTTCTACTAGACTAGTTTAACAAAAAGGAAGGGGAAAGAGACCCAAGAAAGAATAATAAGAGTACATATACACTCTAAAAGTTTCAGATAAAATATGTGAATATGTAAAAAATTTTAAGAAAAAAGTAGGGTAATAGACATTGGGTTTAGTTTTAAATGTCCCTAAAGTATTACAAAATAAACAAGTATGCTATGTTTTTCTAATACAGATGCCCCATGGCTCTGCTGTCAAGCAAAATGACAGTAGGGCCTGGATCTTCAGCCATCCAGGCGGCCTGAACATGGATTAGTTATATGGAAAGGGTTTCTGGGCTCTCTGTATATCTAGATCGCAAAACCTCCAGAACCATAGCTGGGTGGTGATGGCACATGCCATTAATCCCAGCACCCGGGAGGCAGAGGCAGGTGGATCTCTGTGAATTTGAGGTCAGCCTGGTCTACAGAGTGAGTTCCAGGACAGCCAAGGCTACACTGAGAAACCTTGTCTCAAAAAATAAAAAGATAAAAATAAACACCTCCATTTGGTTTTTGCCCTTTATTCAAATTGTACTTTGATAATTCACTCATCTTCCATCTCAACCTACTCTGGTTCTCCTCCCTCTTCCCAAAGTCTTCCTTCCATGAAAAAAAAATCCTATTATGAACATAAGATTAAACATAAAATGTTTTGTCTGAGTTTGACTTCTTTAACTTGATATGATTTCCAGTTCCATTATTTTCCCTGCAAATGGCAGTTTCATGCTGGCTGAGTAAGACTTGTGTATATATACATTTTCTTTACTCATTTGTTGATGGGTTTTCCTTCAACCTTAAGTTCTGTTGGCATAGAAGTTTTGGGTTCCAAGGGGGCAGTGCTCCAGCAAGGAGAAACAACAAAAAATTCACTGACCTGAAAGCTCAAGACATCCCCCTGGCCACTTTGGGTTTCTGATGCCCTTAAACCACAGGATAAGAAAGGAATAACAGTATTAGGATGGATGGTTGATCCAGATTACCAAGAGGAATTTGGATTGCTTCTCCACAATGGAGGTAAGAAAGATTACATCTGGAATGCAGGAGATCCTTTATGGCATCTCTTGGTGCCACCATGTCCTGTGATCAAAGTCAATGGAAAACTACAACAGCCTAATCCAGAGAGTGCGACAAAGGCACAGACCTGTCAGGAATGAAGGTGTGGGTCACTCCTCCAGGAGAAGAGCCGAGACCTGCTGAGGTGCTTGCTGAGGGTGGGAGAAATACTAAGTGGGTAGTAGAGAAAGGTAGTTATAAATACCAGCTAAGGTCATATAAGCAACTGCAGAAATGAGGATTATAATTGTCATGTTTCTGTCATATTTTGTTAAAATGTGTTTGTACAGATATTTGTGCTTTCTTTCCTCAGTTTATCATGTGCTGTGACAGAAATTAAGAGAATATAAGAGGTTATATTTAAGTTTGAGAAATTCCCTCAAGTGATATTTCTGCCCATTCTAAAATTAATTTGTTTATAGTTGTACAAGGGATATAGTTATATCACATTAGGCGTAATTATGACCTGGTTAAATATATAATGTGTTTGCAATTGTACATTGGATAGTTATATCATGTTAGGTGTAATTATGATAATTATGATGGTTATTGTTTTCATCTGGAAATTAAGCATGACATAAGGAGATGTAATTGTGCCAAGGTGAAAAAAGGTGGACTTGCAGTGGCTATTCTTGGTTGTCAGCTTGACTACATCTGACATTGACTAAAACCCAAGCATCTGGATACAACTGTGAAGTTAATTAAATTAAAAATTTTTAAATTCAATTATTGAATTAAACTGAATTTTAAATTTTAAATTTTTTAAATTTAATCATTTGAAGTGGAAAGATCCACTTTTAAACTAGATCTTTTGTGGTGGGGACATATATCTTTAATCCAGATGGAAAAATCCACCTTTAATCTGGCCCCACCTTCTATTACAACCTAAATAAAATACACTGGAGGAAAGAAGCTCTTTTTTGCCTGTTTGTTCTGGTTCTTGCTTGCAAGCCCATTTCTTCACTGGCATCGGAGCCTACTTCTTTGGGATTTCAGCATATACTGAAGACCAGCTGAGCTGCCCAGCTTTGTGGACTGAACAACTACCTGATTCTTGGAGCTTACATTGGCAGACAGCCATTGTTGGACTAGCTGGGCCATAGCCTGTAAGCCATACCTAAAAAAATCCCTTCTCTCTCCATATGTGTGTGTGTGTAGACTTTATATATATATATATATATATATATATATATATATATATTCATTCTATTACTTCTGTTCCTCTAGAGAACCCTGACTAATACAACTGGGCATATATACTGATTCTATAACCTGGCTATTGTGAATATTGTGCAGGTATCTGATTCCATTGAATATATTCCCAGAAGTGTACAGCTGGATCATATGTATTTATTTGGTTTTTGGAGACAAGGTTTCTCTGTGTAGCCCTAGCTGTCTTGGAACTCACTCTGTAGACCAGGCTAGCCTTGAATTCAGAGATCTGCCTGCCTCTGTTTCCTGAGTGCTGGGATTAAAGTCATGTGCAACCACTGCCCAGCATATTTTTTTGAGCTTTTATACTAATTTCCATGGTTGGTGACCTAATTTATATACTCATTATGTATTGTTTAAGGGTTCCTCCCTCCCCCCACATCCTGAACAGTAATTTTTTTTTAGATTTTCATTATTGTATGGAGTATTTTGCCAGAATGTACATCTGTGTACTACATGCATGCCTTGTGCCAGAGGCGGTAGTGAGCCTCCATGTGGGTGCTGAAAATCAAACCCAGGTCCTTTGCAACAAGTGCTCTTAACCACAGAGTCAACTATCTAGTCTCAAATTTGTCTTATTGATGACAGACATTATGACTGGGGTGAGATGGAATCTCAATATAGTTTTGATTTGAATATTCCTGACAGCTAAGAACATTAACACTTTACATGTATTTACTGGTAGTTTATTTCTTTTCAGAACTCTGTTCGATTTACCTACCCATTATTGACTGGCTGATTTTTTTTTCTTTTTGATTTCTTGAGTTTTAAAAATGTTAGATACCCTGGGCAGTGGTGGTACCTGCCTTTAATCCCAGCACTCAGGAGGCAGAGGCAGGTAGATCTCTGAGTTCAAGGCCAGCCTTGTCTACAGCACCAGTTCCAGTACAGTCAGAACTACACAGTGTTGTGGGATAACCTCTTTGTACATGATGAAGATGTGTCTCTGCTAAGGCACCTTCTGATTGGTTTAATAAAGAACTGAATGGCCAATAGCTAGGCAGGAGAAGATAGGCAGAACTTCTGGGGAGAGAAAGGATGGGCAAGACTTCTGGGGAGGAATGTGAGGCTCCGGGTATTCACCAGTGAGACACGGGGAGGTCCAATATATGATATGGAGGAAAGGTAATGAGCCATGTGGCAGAACGTAGATTAATAAAAAAGGATTAAGTTATAAGGGCTAGTTGGGAACAAGTCTAAGCTAAAGGCCAAGCTCTCATAATTAATAAGAAGTCTCCATGTCATTATTTGGAAGCTGGCAGTCCAAAGAAAGTCTGACTACGACACAGAGAAACTGTCTTAAAAAACAAAACAATGGACCAATAGCTGAGGAGCCCCCATGGTACTGGACTAGGCCCTCTGGATAATTGTGACAGTTATTTAGCTTGAACTGTTTAGGGGCCCCCCAGTCAGTGGGATCAGGACCTGTACCTAGTGCATGAGCCAGCTTTTTGGAGCCTAGTGCCTATGGTAAGACACTTTGAGCAGTCTTGGTGCAGGGAGGAGGGGCTTCGACCTGCCTCAACTGAATCTACCAGGCTCTGCTGACTCCCTATGGGAGACCTTGCCTTGGAGGAGATGGGAATGGGGGATGGGTTGGGGGAGGAAGGCTAGGGGGCAGGAGGAGGGAGGACAGGGGAATCTGTGGTTGGTATGTAAAATGAATAGAAAATCTCTTAATAAAAAAAAAAGTTTAGAAGTCAATGCTGTTAGACTAATAGTAAGGATTTCCTCACTTTTTTTTTTTTTAAAGGTGTGTGTGTACATGCAAGTGCCTGCCAAGGCCAGAGGCATCTGAATCCCTTGAGTTAGAATTACAGGTGATTGTAAGCAACTTGACATGGGTGCTGAGATCAAACTCGTGTCCTCTGGAAGGACAGTATGTGCTCTTAACTGCTGATACACCCCTTCAGCCCCAATTTTCTCACATTTTGTAGGCTCTCTCTTCACTGATAATTATTCCCCATGATGTTCAAACTTCATTCTGTGTAATCCCATTTGTTAATTCTTGCTGATTTTTTTGGGTTAGAGTCCTATTCAGAAAGTTCTGTGCCTGTATCTTTAATTGTTTTTCCTGTTTTTTTTCTAGTAGTTTCAGGTCTTACATTAACTTCAGTTTTCCCAGCACCAATTGAAGATGCTGTCTTTTCTCCAACATCTTTTGGCATCTTTGTTGAAAGTCGGATGGTTGTAGCTCCATGGGTTTATTGCAGGTACCTTAATTCTAGCCCACTGTTGGTCTCTGTTTCTGTGTCAGCACCATGCTGTTTTTGTTACTACTGCTTTACAGTACAATTTGAGATCAAGTGTTATGATACCTGTAGCATGCTTTTTGCTCAGGATTGCTTTGACAACTTGAGGTCTTTCGTGCTTCCATATTAATTTTAGGTGTTTTTCTAGTTGTCAATTTTATCATTGGAATTTTGGTTGGAATGGTATTGTTTCTGTAGATTGTTTCTGGCAATAGTTATTTTCCTTCTGCCAGTCAATCAGCATATTTTTTTCCATCTCTGGTATCTTCAATTTCTTCCTTCAGGGCTACGATTTTCACCATAAAAGTCTCACACTTGGCTTAGGTTTATTTCTAGTTTTTTTCTTCTTTACCCTCTTCTGCATTTTTTTTCCTCTTGAGACAGGGTTTGTCTATGTAGTCCGGGCTGTCCTGGAACTTGCTATGTAGACCAGGCTGGCCTCAGACATCCTGCCCTCTTCAAGCACTGGAATTAAAGGCATGAACCACCATGCTTGGCCTGATTTAAAACTTGTTCCTTATTGTTATATAGAAAAGCAACTGATACTGACTTTGTATCTTACTACTTTGATGAAAATGTTTATTTAGATCTAAGAGTTTTCTGGTGGTATCAGGGTCTTTTAAGTATACGATCAGTCTGTAAATAGGGATAATTGGACATCTTCCTTTGCTGTGTGTGTATCCTTTATTTCTCTAGATTAAGAATTCAAGAACTACTCTGAACAACAATGGAGAGAAAAGACATATTTTTCTTTTTTAAATTGTTTGTTATACTTATTTTGGGGTGACCTGTGCTTGCCATTGGGTGCCAGTGGGCAGAGGACAACTCTCAAGAGTTGTTTCTGTCCTTCTACCACATGGGTCCCAGGGATTGAATTCAATTTGTCAGGCTCAGTAGTAAGCACCTTTACCTGCTGAGCTATCCTACTAACTAGACATTGTTTTCCTATTCCTGAATTTACAGGGAATGCTTTCAATTTTTTCTTCATTTAGTATAGTATTTACAATAGGTTTTCTGCATATAGCCTTTTTTTATTATTATTTTTCCATTTTCATGTGTAGTGTGCAAGTGTATATACACGTTTGTATGTATAGGCACATATGTTTGAGTGAGTGCAAAAACACATGGGTGCACATGCATGTAGAGATCCAAAGTTGATGTAAGGAATCATTTCTCATCACTCTTCTACCTTATTCATTGAGGAAGGATCTCTCAATCAAACTTGAGTTCACTTATAATGCTAGTCTCACTAGCCAGTTTCTCTAGGGATCCCATCTCTACTTTCCAAGTATAGAATTACAAGAGGACCTGGACACACACACACACACACACACACACACACACACACACACACACACCCCTTGGGGAATTTACATGAATTCTGGGGATCTGAACTCCTGTCTTCACACTTGTATGGTAAGTACTTTAACCACAGAGCCATCTTCCTAACTCTTAGTTTTAAATTACATTTATTTGTTTGTGTGTGCATGTGGTCAGGAGACAACTTTCAGGAGTTCTCTCTGTTGACCAGGTAGATCCTGGAGGCTGAAATCTGGTAGTCAAGCTTGGAGGGAAGTGCTGTTACTCAATGCTGACTCTCTTACTATAAGGTATGGTCCTTCTAAACAAAGTTGCTTCAGGACACTTACCATGAAAGGGTATTGAACTTTGTCAAATGTATGTCTCTATTGAGGTGATCATGTGATTTCTGTCCCTGATTCTATTTATGTACTAAATTAATTTACTGATTTGCTTGTTTTGAACCATCCTTATATCCTTGGAATAAAACTAACTTAAAAAAAAAAACAACTAACTTGATTGCCAGTGGTAGTGGTGCAAACCTTTAATCCCAGCACTCGAGAGGCAGAGACAGGCAGATCTCTGTGAGTTCAAAGCCAGCCTGGTCTACAGATCGAGTTCCAGGACAGGCAGAGCTACACAAGGAAACTGTCCTGAAAAACAAAAACAAAAACCTAACTTGATCATGTTGTAAGGTGTTTTTAATGTGGTATTAAACTCAGTTTTCAAGTATTTTATTGAAAAAAATTGTACCTATGTTCATATAGGAAACAAGCACTAAAACACTAAAAGTTGTGAGGAAAGGCCAAAAAGGAAATGATGAATACAGGGGGAGACAGAAAAGTGTGACATTTTCAGGAGTCCTAGTTAAATCTGAATGGGACAACAACAAAATGATGGAAAATAGTGAATAGTAGAATATAATATAATGGGTAGGCTGGAGTCAGATGATATATGGGAATACATGAGAATATTTGAGGGACAAACTTCCCAGAGAGTAAGACAAAGAATGACCTGAAGCTATGACACAAACAACCAAAGTGGCAGTCAACTGAAAATAAAAAGCAATGTGGAAGCTACCTCAAAAACCCCCAGGAGACAGAAAGCAGTGGCCTTGGGAACTAAAATCTAAGACCTTGCAGAGTTGTATAAATGATTTGAAGTAAGGATTTTATATTTATTTGGTACGCATAAAAATTTACTCATTTACTCATAATTAGAAGGAATATAATCATCATAGGCTTTTAGTTTTTCATTCTCTCCCAGAAATTGCTAAATATTTCTACTAGATAGAGGGAACAAAGACAAGTTTCCCATTAAATGGATTTTAACAAATATATTTTGGGGAATCAAACTATGTTTGTAAAACTATTTTGAATATAATATACATATCTCTAAACTCCAACTTAAATAGAAAGTTTTAATAAATGTGTGGTGGTGCCAGAACGTGGGGCAGGAATTTCCACCTAAAACCTGAGAAAAGATTCTAAAACGGAGGTAAAAACAGCTTCCTAATTATCTCTCTCAAATGAGCAGCAGCTTGCTGGTTTGAGCTACTTGTGGGTTCCTGGCGTGTGCACTCGACCTGCAGTATGGCAGGAATGAGGCCTCTGCAAGTGGCACATTGGGCTGCGTGGTGGATTTAGCCTTTGCTAGTACAAAACAACAAAAAAAAGAGGTTTCTGGGCTAAACGCTGCTTTGATAGAAGCATAGACCCACGAAGGCTCCCAGAGCTGATGGTAAACGTATCACTGCCATGTTGGGAAGCTGAGGTGGGCGGAGCCAGCAGCCACAGCGCCGGTTCAGTCTTAGAATGCTGCAGTTTAAAGTAACAGGTTCACAATAAGACAGATTCAGATGGAACAAGACTTTAAATGCTTTAAAATGTGTGTAAAATGTACGTAGGCTTCAAAGAGATAAAAAGGAATATATACAGTTATATAAAGAAATAGATAGTTTTGAAAAATGAAGTCTTTAAAGAGACAGTAAAGGTAGTATAAAATATAAGCCACGTAAAGATGGATATCACACAGAGAATCTGGATTGTGTTGTCTTTGGGATTCTTAACTGCAGAGAGATATTTGATTGTAAAGGAAGCTGAGTTAAACCAATATGTATATTTTAAAGATACCTTGACTTCAAAATTTAGATGTAAGGATATGTTACTTTGGAAAGGAGGCTCTGATTTTGTTTCCACAGAAAGCCAGAGGCTATGGATTTGTTCCAGATTAAGATCCATCAGGTTTGACCAGCCAAGACCACCTGAAAGGTCTCCGATGACACCATGGCCCAGATGATCCAGCATCCAGAACCGTTTCAAGGCAACTGGCTCAGACGATACACCTTCACGGACTACTCCATAATCCCAAAATTTTCTTTGTATCCCCATAAGATACAGCGCCCCCCCTCCAGCAGGAAGCAGTAAGAGAAGCTACGCCCAAATTCCCAAATTATATGTAATTTACTTTGTTAAGGCTAAAACCTTCCTTTTTGGAAAAAAAAAAATGGGGGAAGTGCTGTGGGATGTTCTGTATGGCAAATGTGTTGCTAATAAAATACTGATTGGCCTGTGGCTAGGCAGAAAGTGTAGGCGGGGCTAACAGAGAGAATAAAAAGAACAGGAAGGCAGAGGGAGACTGGGCCAGTCACTGCCAGGACAAGCAGCTTGTAAAGATGCCGGTAAGCCACGAGCCATGTGGCAAAGTATAGATTTATAGAAATGGATTAATTTAAGATATAAGGACAGTTAGCAAGAAGCCTGCCACGGCCATACAGTTTGTAAGCAATATAAGTCTCTGTGTTTACTTGGTTGGGTCTGAGTGGCTGTGGGACTGGCAGGTGAAAGAGATTTATCCTGACTGTGGGCCAGGCAGGAAAACTAGCTACAGTGTGGAAAATGTTTTTTCCTATGAAAATAAAAATAAATAGATGCATATACTGATAAAAACATGCTTAATCACAACATAGCACCTAGTCAGCTAACAACCTTAAAAACTCCTTTGACCCCAGTAATTGCCAAACTCTTTTACCAGTATTACTGAACAATATAATGCCGAAAAATTTACAGATGAACCCAACTCTGAATATAAAGGTGAGTTAAGGTAAAAAAGCAAAACAAACAATAACCTAAGCTTAAGGCACAAAAGAGCTAATACAATGGCTTAAAGAACAAAGTGTAAGCTTATTTCTTTCATGTTCTGAGATAAAAGGTCTCAGTTGGTGGTAGAGCTGTTTCATGAAGCACTCACAGGCCCAAAGTCTTTCTGGCACATTGTTAAACCCCGCCCCATAATACTGTTATTTAGACTAGGACTGAAGAGAAATGATCTTGAGTTCCAACTGGGAAGCAAGTCAGCCATCTTCAAGCCTGCCTTGGAAGGGGCACTCACTACTGTCAGCACTTTGCTGACAGGAACCTGATGCAATCAACCTGAGGCATGCACACACCTCTGTACCTCAGAAAGGAAGTCTGGATTATTATAGGATAGATCATTAATCTCTGACAAAAAGGTCTTTGAAGCAATATAAAAATGCCTTCATTGAGAAGTAGTTGTAATAAAAGCCAGGATAGTGGTGACCTTTGAGCAAGGAGAGGATTTTGAAAAAAAACATTGAGATTATAGCAATGTAAGCAGTAATTTTCACTAGGCTGGGCAGCCAGTGAATTCCCAAGCTCTACCTGCCTTTACCTCCAATGCTGCGATTACAGACACATGTGGCCTTGCCTGGCTGGCTTCTTTACCTGAGTACAAGGGATTCAAACTGAGCTGCTCAAGCCTCTTTTCCACTGAGCCATCTCTCCAGCCCCAAGTGCCACTGTCTCTTAACTGAGAAACTGTGTTTATAGACAGCATTTGTGCTAATACTTGGCAATACTCTCAAAGATTTCATCTCAATATCCTAACTTAATATGACTTATTTTGTAGGAAAATAAATAAACTATAAGTTACTGGCTTTGCTAGTTAAAAAACCATAATGTTACAAACCTTTCAGCTATACCTGTGCCTGAGAGTATATGCCACAGCTTTTTAGTATTATACATTATAAACCCACATACAAAAACCCATTCCTCTGATACCCAGAATTTATACATTTTATGACAGTATATTATAATGACAAACACGTCTCTAATGACTATATACAACAGCAAGAACAATTACAAATTCAATAATCTAAGAGTCAAGCAAGAGGCATTAGGAAAGAGCTCATCTCCTTTGAAGATACTAGAACACCTGGAACAAGGAAGAGTGTGGTGTTAAAGCTATGGAGTTAAAGGAATTTGAATTTATAAGTAATTTAGTCACAATCAATAGGGAAGGGAGGATATTGGAAACCAGTTCTTTTGTAGGCAACGAAAATCCCTACAAAATATAGTTCTAGGGAATAATTTTATTACATTCATTTCACTTTTAAGTCTGTTTTTAAAATAATTAACATTCAAGACAATAAAAGGCTCATAAAATTACTTACTCTTTGTACTCTCTCCCTCATTCTTAGACTCCATGAAATCACCTGAACGCATAGCACACATAATCTTCTGGGCAACAGTAGAGAGGGGTGTCCCACAGAGATCAAAACCTACACATGCCTCATAATTTTCCATTTTCATAAAGTCCTAAATATAAGATAAGTACCCATATATTAATTTTAAGACTTTAAAAGGACTTCTGTATATCTTCATTTAAAAGGTATTAATAACTACAGGAAACAGGTTTCATTTATCTAACACAAATAGGATGGAAAAATGAGAAGTGAGGCCTATTGGTACAAGCTGAATTAGGAGGCTGAGGCAGGACACAATTCAAGCCTGCCTAGGCTACCGAACAAGTTCAAGAACAACTGGACAGATCAGTAAGACCCAGTCACAAATATTTTTAGTTATTTTTTTCTTTTTAAAAAGTGTGGGGTTGGGGTTCAGTGGTAGAGCATTTGCTTGGTATGTGTAAATCCTAGCTTTGATTCCTAGTGCTACAAATCAAAACAAACCAAAGGCTCATGTGAGGGATCATGATAAACATATAAAAAATACTTTGTAATTAACCAATTATGAAGTGAGCAGTCTACTTAAATACTCCTTAGTTCTGGAAGCTGGCTATTAATTTTCAAGCATACAACTCTGACAATACAGTAATTAAAACTGACTTGGGTCATCAAGGTAAACAAATAACCTGCCATCTTGGTAATAACATACACTCTATTGGTCCCCTGGCTGAGTAGGTAAAGGTTTAGGTGGAAAGTAAAGAATAAATGCCTGGTTCATATAGCTAAATTATCTGGCACCCACCAGGAAAGCAGTTAACACATTTTCCTACATTATTTGAGACAAGAAGAACTTAAATGCCTTATCTCTGGACATTCAAATGAACAGCTGACAGTTAAATCTTTTTTTTTTTTTTTTTTTTTTGAGGGAGGGGGGTTTGTTTTGTTTTCGAGACAGGGTTTCTCTGTTTAACAGCTCTGGCCGTCCTGGAACTCACTTTGTAGACCAGGCTGGCCCCGAACTCACAGAGATCCACCTGCCTCCACCTAAGTGCTGGGATTAAATGAGTGCACCACCACTGCCTGGCCTGACAGTTAAATTTTATGACAAAATTTTATGTCAAAGTTTTTTTCAACTACATTAGGTTCACCTAACAAAAATAAATTTATGTAACATGATACAATAATTGACAAAAATGCATTTGCTTGATGGATTATAAAAATACAGTGCATGGCCATTTTCTGTCTATAGTTTTATCCAAAAAATGTCCATAAAACAACATCAAATATGTAGTTTTTAAGACTGGCAAACCATATCACAAAGGTAAAGAATATTCTTAGAGGCATTTCCTATAGCTGAACTCTTACAGTATTTAGTATTTGACAGAGACGTATCATAAAATGATCTCTTTGGGAGCATTTGATAAAATAACTGGTAGGCTGCCTAGTGTGGTGGTATATACTGATAATCCCAGCATGGTCAAGGGAGGATCATGAATTGAAGGCCAATCTGGGCTACAATTATTTTTTTAAGACCTTATCTTAAAAAAGAGAATTTAAAAATCAAACTAAAAAGCCACTTCAAATCTTTAAAATAATTGTCCAACATTTTCTTTCCTAAGAAAATGATTTAAATATGTATCATAAATCCCTTAAGCAACCACTTGTACATAATTTTGAAACTTAAATTTCAAATTTCATTACTTATATCGCACTGGTTAAAGCTCTAGTATGGGCCACCAGAACCCAGTCCTTAAAATGGAAATGCTCAAACTCTGGTACAAGGAGACACATTTAAACTTCTCAACGGTTACAATAGAGAATTAGAGGAAAATACTTTGAGCAGTAGAATTTTATAACACAACATACTGGTTATTGAATATACAATAGTATTTTACCAACAGAGGATAAAATTCAAAAGTTCAATGAGACTGCACATAGTACGTAAATCTACGTATCTGCTAGCTATCAGGTATTAAGTGACTAGTAAAAAAAAGGTCAAGTATGCAGCATACATACACTGAACAAAGGTATAACACATCCCAGGGTTTCAGAGTTCACAACATACATAGGAAAGCATACAACTTAAAGCTTCTGTGACTTTTGAAATTCAGTGTTTTCAGATCATAGTTGACCTCAGGTAACTAAAACCTTAAAAAACAAAACTCAAAATTCTACAAACTTTTTAAATACTCAATAGCAGAAAATGCCAATTTAAGGAGATTTAATTATATTTAAAATATTTGTATAACATGCTTTCTTCCTACAAGTAAAAATTTGCCAAGATTAAGTGGCCCCACACAAACAGGTCATGAGGAGGACTTGGTAGTATGCCTGACGTGGTGATGTTAATCTCAGCACTGGAGAGGTAAAGGCAGGCAGATCGCTTAAGTTCAAGCCAGTCTGGCCAGCCAGTGCTACAAAGCATAGCACTTCTACTCTGTCAATGGTTACACGGCTTAAAAACCAATGTCACGAACTGAACAGCCCCTAACTTAAACGAGTGGGACCAAATTGTTTCAGATATTTTAATTTTTGTATATGTATAATTAGATATTTTAGGGATAGGATCCAAGTCAAAATGTGAAATTCATTTATATTTCAGACAAGTTTTATACACATAAGACTGAAGGTAGTTTTATAATTTATGTATTTTGTAACTCTGACTTGTCATGTAAGATCAGATGTAGAATTATTCACTTGAGAAACATTCAGTTGTTTATGAAGTTTCAGATTTTGGAGTATTTAAAAATTTCAGATTAGGGAAGTTCAACTTGACACTGAATCTATTAAAATGTTCTGTTGATCTTAAATTTATAAACTTAGCACTGAGGCTGATGAGACGGGTTAATCACTGCCACCAAGACTGATGACCTGATTTCCATCCCTACAGCTTCTGTGGTAGAAGGATGACACGATTCCTGCAAGACGTTCTCTTACCTTCACATATTCATCATGGTACACACTAATGTACGAGACTGTACATACACGCATCCCTCCCCCTCTTAAATGTAAAAGAAATTTATTTTCCTTATTAGTTTATTAGTGTTTATTAGAAATAGCCTCCTAATACTTAAATTGAAACACAGCAAGCATCGTAAAGATTCAGTTTTTAGAAATCTTCAATCTTTAAGACCAGAGGCCTTAATCTTTGACTGGTTTTCTAAATTTTCCACAACATCTTTCAGATAGTCTTCATCTTTAAAAAAATATACATATAATTCTCTTTCCACTTGATGCAATTTATTAGTTGCCAAAATTTTTCTTTTTGTCTTCACATCAGCAAGAATATCAGTAAGGAGATGATTTAGTTTATTCAACTTAGTTTCAACTCGATGAAAATGTTCCATTAACTCCTGCAGGGGAGAAAAAAAGCTTTATTTCAAGAACTTTATCCCTAACACCAACTAAAAACTTTAAATATAACTTAAAAGGAAATTTTATTGATTTAATAAATTCTCATAATCACAATAAAAAGCCATATTTGGCCGGAGTGGTGGAACATACTCTTAATCTCAACACTTGAGAGACAGAGGCAGGAAGATCTCTTAGTTTCAAGGATAGCCTGATCTGCATAGTTAATTCCAAGCCAGCCAGGGCTACATAGTGAGATCCTATCTTTAAAAAAAGAACTAAAGAAAAACAAAAAGATAGGGCTGAAGAGATGGCTCAGTGGACAAATGTACTTGCTATTAAGCTTGATGACCCAAGTTTGATCCCCTAAACCTACACGTTTGAAGCAAACAACTGACCCCCAATTGTCCTCTGATCTCTAGACAGGTGAACACCCCTCCACACACAAATATAAATAAATGTAATAAAAATTTTTAAAAAGAAAACTAACCCTTAAAAGGTTGGGCATAATGGTGCTCATGTTTGTGATCCCAGCAATAGGAAAGTTGAGGCCAGACTGGGATACACATTTTTTTCAGATCTCAACATATCTGAAATGAAGAGGCATCTTATTATAGAGACCATCATGTGGTAGCTATTGATGGTCAAGCACTCTTTTCAGATAAGCACGGTGGCTCACATCTGTAATCCCACCACTTGAAGACAAAGGAAAGAAGACGGCTACAAATCTATGTAGCAAGTTCCAGACCAGCAAGGGCTACATGGTGAGATTCTGTTGCAAACAAAACAAAAGTTTTCCCTAATATTCTTGATGTAGAAAAGTGTGTCAATTGTGAATCACAAAATAATTTAGAGCAATTCGGAATTAAGCATGAGGCTTTATAAATAGTCTACTCATTTTAATTGGCTTATTTTCTCCCTTTAAAATATGTTCAACAGTAACACAATGATGGGCTAGAGACACCTCAGTAGATAATGGCAGCTACAGCCAAGCCTGACAACCATAGTTCCATCTCTGGAAAGATATGGTAGAAAGAAGGGAACCAACTCCTACAAATTGTCTTGATTTCCACTTATGCATCATGGCACCCCCACATAACAGACAAATAAATGAGTTAAAACAAAAACAAAAACAAAAACAGGCAGATCTCAGTGAGTTCAAGCCTAGTCTACAGAGTGAGATCCAGGACAGGCACCAAAACTACACAGAGAAACCCTGTCTCGAAAAACAAAAACAAAAACAAAAAAACAAAAACAAAAACAAACAAAAAAATTAACTTTCAAATTCTGTACACGATATTCAAAATTATCTGAATATGTAGGCGTTACAAAAAAAACCATAAGTTTTTATATGGTGGCATATGCCTATAAGCCCAGTACCTGGGAGATTTTGAGCTGGAGACCAGATAGATTACACAGCAAGACCCTTCTTTTTAAATAAATAAATTTTATATTAGTGTAATGGGATAGGGTAATCTTTTCTTCATGATATTTTCTTTTAAAAGAAACATTATTTTTTAAATTTTTTTTTTATTTGAGTAAGTATTTTTGCTTCCGTGTGTATGTGTACCACATGTGTGTCTGATAACCACAAAAGCCAAGGATGTCAGAACCCCTAGAACTAGAGTCATAGATGGTTGTGTGCTACCCTGTGGGTGCTAGGAATGAAACATGGGTCCTCTACAAGAGCAGCAAATGCTCTTAACTACTGAGCTAGCTCTCCAGCCCCTTACAATAAGCATAATTTTTTAAAGCATTTTAAATTTCCTAGGTAAATACTCACCTGATCACAAAGCAATAGCTGGTTTCCTCCATGATACAAAGCATCACAAAGCATGTCCACATCGTTATTCAGTTTGGACAGAAAGAAAAAATGCTCTTGAGTAGATACTGCCAACTGATCTTGTATTAGAGAAATATCTTGTTTCAATTTCTCAGTCACTTCCTCCAGGTGTTCATGGGTTATAAATAATTCTTTTTTCTTATTGTCTCCTTTTAAAAGTTGATAGAGCCTAAAACACAAAATTTGAAATTAAATAGAGTGCAACTGAAACCATCACAAGAAGCGAAAGTAGATGGATCACAGGCTCAAGGTACATAGCAAATTCAAGGCCACCGAGACACTATCTCAAAAAAATAAATAATTATTTAAAAGAAATATCTGAATTTCCAGTTTCTCTATCTTCCATATTTTAGATATAAACTTCACTTTGATTTTCAACTGCCATTAGTTTACTTCAAAATGAGCTTCAGTGATATGTCCCAAGAAAACACTTCTTTTACACAACACATCTATGATGTAGCAGCAGCAACAATGACCCAGGGAAAAAAAATCAATCTTTAATGCCTATTTCACAAGACTGTCATGGGATTAAAAGAGAAAAACTAAAAATGTCAATATTGTAAAATGTAAACAATTAAGATCTATATTAATGGCCACTAACAACAAAACTCCCTACTTTAATTTGTTCAGTATTTTGGTTGGTAAAAATCCTAATAATTAACAAGACCATTTTAACAGTTCACTTAATGGCAGAAAAACTCATCAGCCTATAGGACAAGAGAAAAATCTAAAATGTTATACCTGCCTTATAAAAAAAGACACAGTCTTTTGCTTATAATATACATAAACCAACATACAGCTTGCTCTCTTCACACACACAAATCTTAACAGATTGTAAAACTGGTTGAAGTCCAAAGCTGTCAATTACAATCCTGAGAACTATAACTACACAATTACACACTGGCACATTCACACAGATCATGATGTTGATGGTAACCCCTAAAATTAAAACACTGAGGCAACCCTAAGTCATTCATTTTACTAATAAGCAACAAAACGATTTAGAGTATGTTATTCCAATCCTACAGAAAAATGAGGAATATGATATAAAACATGTGTGTACACGTGCATGGGAACATGTGCTATGGAGAGGTCAGAGGTTGATGTTAGGGGTCTTCCTCAACTATTCTCTGTCTCACTTTTTAACAAAGTCTCTCACGAATCTAGAGCTCACCTATTTAGTGAGACTGGATGGCCAGCAAACACTAGGGAATCCTTCTTCCTCTACCTCTCCAGTATAGAGACGACAGGAGTGTACGACAGCACCTGGCTTTGTTATGTAGTTTCTAAGGGATCAAATTCAGGTTCTCAAGCTTACACACAAGCACTTCAGTGACTGCACTATCTCCCTAGCCCTTTCTCCCTGCCAATTCTTTCTTTCTTTAAAATACAAAGTCTCATTGTGCAATTCAGGCTGTCCTAGAATTGTTGCTATGTAGCCCAAGCTGACCTCAAATTCAAGATGCTCCTGCCCCAGCTTCCAGAAACTTAAAGGTATAATCCCATCACCACACAGGATTTAAAACACAAGTGTTTGCTGAACATTCTCATTCTACAGTCCATGATGGCCTCAAACTTAGTATCTTTCTACACCAGCCTTTTAGACACTAGAATTACAGATAGCCACTACACTAGGCAGAACACAGACTTTTGAAGTCTACTACTTTAGCCTTCTAATTCCAGTAGCTTCGTATCATCAATTACTTTAGATATCCAGGAAAGGCCAGCTTTCATTTTGAGTGGTCTACCTCACAAGATAGGGAAATAAAGTCTTTGATTCTATTACCACCTTCCCCAAATACAATCAGTATTATGCCCAGCAATACCTATAATATAAAGCTATATTCAAATTTCCTGTCCCAAATCTAAAATAAAGTAAATAATGGTGTCTAAGTGGGAGTAAAATATTTTATCTTTTATTCCAGCAAACTGAATTCAGTTCTAAAGTGTCTACATTCAGACCTAACATGAACAGAAGAGAACAAAAACCTTTTAGGATAAAAGAAAAGCAGAAAGGTCATTCTAAGTACAAGTTAATTTTTTAAACCTTTGCAATTTCTGTTCAAACTCTCTAGCATTTCACACAAATTAAAAAAATATTAAGGAAACAATGGCATATACATACCTATGAGCAGAATAATCTTTAGCGTCGATGGGAGTCCTGGAGTTTAACTGCTCAGATGCTGATGGATCTGTTAACGTTGCTAATCGCTGACAGAGCACATTTCTTTGACTAAGTTGTTGAACCAAATTTTCAAGTTGCCGATATGTATCCCAATGTCTTCTCAACTCAATTTCATATGATAACTGTACAAGCTCAAATGAAGCCTTCTGCTTTATCAACTGATTTAAAACTAACTCTTGTCTTGCTGTATAATAATCTTGTTTCGCAATCTGCAGATCAAAATCTCCCTTTACAACTGGCATGTTCAATAACTGGGCATTCTCTTTTACCACAGCAGGCAAAATTTTGTTTTTTATATGAGTGATTTGTTCTTCAAGTTTTAGAATCTCGCTGTTCAAGCTAGAAATTTTAGCATCCAAATTTTCTTTACCAATAGCCTATACAAAGAAAGCAGTAACATTTTAAACTGTAGGTTAAATTTTTATTTTAAAATTATTTTCACTTTTTGTTTTAGGTGGTCAGATAATATGCTCAATGAATAAAAACTAACTTATTAGTATAATCCAAAACTAGTTTTAAAAGGGAATATATAGACTAAGTCAAGAGAAAAGCCAGCATGAATTACTGAACTTCAGTGCTTTTACACTATATATGTATACAGTGATGGCTAACTACATCTCATCATTATCTTAATTATAACTTTATCAGCATATTACTCATTGGTAACAAATGGAAGAGTTTAGTTTTTCTTAAAATTAACTCAATAGGTATTTCCTTAGTGCACCAGCTGATTACTGCACAGATTTACCAGACTTCTTTTATTATTTCAATTTTTTTTGTCTGTTGTAGTAACTAATTTAGTGCAGGTATTCTAATTCAGAAAAATCTACATTTTTATTCAACTAGCTAGTGGTTACATTATCAAGAAAGCAAGTTTCCAAAAAGTACCAAAAAGTACAGACGAACAACTGTAATAGATCTATATATTCTCAACAAGTAAAGAGGAATTCATTCCACTGAATCCTGAACTTTTGACTTCATTAACACCTGGTCAGAGAAACAAGGCAGAATAAGCACAATCAAGTAAATAGTCTCTTTGGCATGTATCATAAAATGGAAACCCCAGTTTAATCTGTATTTGAAATGACACAAATATCAAATTCATAATGCAAATTAAGGCATTTTTGTTCAGAATTAACCAGATAGTATGAGTGAAGATAAAATTACTAAGTTCTGGTAATATGATTAATAATATATTTGTATGAAACACATACGGCAAATAAGTACTAAGCAAATATAAAATTAAATAAATTAGATACCCTCTTTCTAAAGGAGTAGCAATATTAAACTTATATTTCTAATAATTATAATACAAATTCAATCTTATTTCTTATGTTTACCTCGCTGGTTAGGCTATGAAGGTTCTCTTCTGCCCATTTTATACTTGACTTCATGCTCAAATTACTCGCTTTCAAGTATATGATCTGTTGTTGGGCACAGATGTATGCTATCTGCAGCCTAGCCATCTCCAGCCGTCCCTCCCCAAGGATTTCTTCATTATCACAAATAGATGGTGTTTGTATATCTAAGAGTTGAAAATTTTCTTCATTTGAACTTTCAACTACTTCATGTATACCCTCAAAGAACTGCTTTTTGGTATATAAGGTTAAGGCTGCCGTGCTCTGCTCTTCTTGGCTTATATATTTTTTCAAGGAAAACTGAGATAAAAATACCATTGGATTTGTCCCTTGACCTAAATTAGAATTTCTGAAGAACATCATCAAATTATTAACTCCATCAGTGAGAACCTGAAGTTCATTACTGAGCTTAGTATTCACAGCATTCAGGAATCCCTGACTCTGTTTCAGCTTCTTAGTAGCTTCCTCTTGTTTAGCATTTAACGCCAGAGATTTGTAGCTAGTTTCAGAAGCCATCAACTGGTATTTATTCCGTCGCTGAATTTTTAAGTTCTTTAATTTCTGCAGAGTTTGAACCTCATCCTCTAATTTCTGTATCTCTGTGTCATCCAGTGTAGGTGTCTTCAAATCAAAAGTTTTACATGTTCTAAGAGCTTCATCCAATGCTGTTCCTTCTAAGATGGGTTTGCCTGATCTTTGAAGGATGCTGAAAGCTTCCAATTCTTTTTCAGACAATACATTCTGTTCATTCACATTTCCACAAAACCATTTCAAAAATGACTCATCTTCAACAGCCTCAAACAGCCAGTCAAAATCTTCTCCATTAAGACTATCAGCTTTAGGATAACCAATTTTTTTCAATGTTTCCACGAACTCCTTTCCACAACTCATAGTTTAACTACCCCTGTTTCTTATATTTAATAAGAATGTATGGTAATGATTTTTAAAAACTAAATTCAAACAGAAAAAAGCATGTTTACACTAAGTCCACAGAAGAAGGGGGGAAAATACAATCTATCATGTGTTTTCCTAGAGGGGAAGAAAATAAATATTAGACCACAAACAAGGCAAATGCATTTTAAATATACAGATAATTTTATCAGATGACATCAGGAAGCTACTTAAATGAAAGGCAGATGCAGGGTCGTTATCTGATGCAAATAAAACAAAACATTAGCAACTAGGGCGTTGCTCAGGGCACTGCAACAGTAATGAAAATTTAATTAGTGAAAATTTAACAATAAAGACATTTTTTCCAATGATGAAATTATTTAAAATACACTAT
>CABHPQ010160461.1:0-42155 GCA_902168405.1 Peromyscus aztecus | reverse complement strand
CTTTTATTATTTTTGTGGCTATAAATACCTGACAAGAGCAATTTAAGGGAGGATTTGAAGAGAGTTTGAAGGAATTGTCCATGATGGTTGCAGGAGTGGAGATGACTGGTCATGTGACTTTCCTATCAGGAAGTAGAGTGCATAGGAAGTGGGGCAAATCTCAAGGTCCACCTCCAGTGACCCACTTCTGCCAGCAAGGCTCCACTTCGCTGATGTTCCACAACCTTCAGAGACAGTGCTGCAAGCTGAGGACCAAGTGTTCAAAGACAAGTGGGTGGTGATGGTGGGTGGTTGTTTGAATGAGAACTGTCCCCTGTAGTCTTAGACATTTGGACATTTGGTTCCCAGTTGGTGATGCAGCCTTGCTGGAGGAAGTATGCTGTCACTGGGGGTAGGCTTTGAGATTTTATAGCTTTGTCTACGTTGTTTTTTCTGCTTCACGTTTGGGTTCAAGATGTGAGCTCTCGGCTTCCTGTTCCTGCTGCCATAGCACACTACCATCATAGACTCAAACTGTAGGTCAAAATAAACTCTTAAGTTGCCTTTGGCCCTAGTGATTTATTACAGCAACAGAAAAATACAGGGGGCTGTGGTAGTATTGTATTCCCCAAAATATTGTGTACTCTAATAAACTTATCTGGGGTCAGAGACAGAGCAGCCACAATATTAAACATGAGGATAGGCAGTGGTAGCATACGCCTTTAATCCTAGCATTCCAGAGACAGAAATCCCTCTGGATCTCTGTGAGTTCAAGGCCACATTGGAAATGGCCAGGCGTGGTGACAACGCCTTTAATCCCAGAAAACAAGCCTTCAATCCCAGGGAGTGGCAGTAGAAAACAGAAAGGTATATAAGGCGTGAGGACCAGAAACTAGAGGCTTTTGCCCTGGAGAGGCATTTGGCCTGGGTAGGCATTTGGCCTGGAGAAGCATTGGGCTGGTTAAGCATTCAGGCTTCTAGCAGCAGTTCAGCTGAGAGTCATTCGGATATGAGGACATAGAGGCTTCCAGTCTGAGGAAGCAAGACCAGCTGAGGATCCGAGGAGGTGAGATAGCTGTGGCTCGTTCTGTCTCTCTGACCTTCCAGTGTTCGCCCCAATAACTAGCCTCAGGTTTGATTTTTATTAATAAGAACTTTTAAGACTCATGCTACAGGGGGCATTTCACATTCAAACTACGAGCTCCTTTCTTCAAAACCAGCAATAATGGGCCCCTCTGGTTTTCTGCAGTGAAAGTTCTCCACTCTCAAGAGCTTATGTGAGTAGATGGAGCCCACATGAACAGGGTCATCTTTACCCTGAGGAATATTATCACATCCTCAGTCTCTGTGCTGCATAAGGTTCCTGGGATTCTGTTTTGGGCCCTGGATATCTCGGGGAGAGTTATACTGTCTAGCACAGAAGTTTGAGTTTGAGGCCCACAAGTTGAGAACAAAACCATTCCTGGGCACAACTATCTCTGGCTAGTGTGTGTGTGCATGCAAGTACTCATGAATGTGTGCATGTATGTGTACACATGTGGAGACAAAAGATGAGTCAAGTTTGAATAGCTAAGTCCTTTGGTGATGGGACCTATGGACATCTACCATTAAGTCTATAAGAGGGGACAGTGACCTCATAGCAGATGGCTGCTTTGAACACAGTCATCTTTCCCACCTGCCATCAGTAGTGGTACAGGAAGAATGGACAATGGTAGGTGACCATACCTCTCACACATTCTGCATCTGGCAGTGTAACTAATAGACCATAGTGTGTGCTGAGGAAGCACACTATTTGGAATGGCATAAATTTAAGATCAGATTGTTGCAATATGCAAAACAATCCAAGTTACAGACTACACTGAGAACAGGCTTCCCATTGGGGATATCCAACAGAGCAGTCTAGTTACTAGAAAACCACCATTTCTTGTCTCTCCACAAACTGGCTCTAAGCATGCTACCTAAGCAATGTGAGCTTGTAATCTGTGCTCAAAGTATGGAGAAGTTGGGGGTACTCAAAAGCAGAAAGGGGTGCTATCTTTCAGTAATTTGGGAGGAGGGGCTAGTGAATTTCCAGTTCCAATCATGATCAACTTCTCTGGAGTGGTTAGTAGCAGTGGGTAACGGGTGATATACCTCTCTCAACGTCCCTTTGCCCTCCTACCTTGACCCTACTGATAGCTCCACTCTCTAAATGATCACTGATGTCAATGAATTATTAGTTAATCCAATGCTTTTGGTAGCTTCCAAAAGCCAATTTATGAAAACCAACACCAATTTATGAATACGACTCCTCCCACGTTGGCTACCCTGGAGCATCTTCAAATTCCATGTACACTCAGCTGAGGTGTCTAAAAGCCTCTTTTGAGCCATGAACTCCTTTGCAAACTGGACACAGGCCACCTTCTAGCCCCCTAGGAAACTTCATTCATACCATTTTGCATTTGATTCCAGGATTCATGGCATTTTTATAAGACTATTAGTGACCAATGTATAGTTTTATTTTTCAAAAATTGTGAACTGCTTGGGTGAAATAATGACCTGGATGCTAGACTATAACTTGCAAGTCATATGTTTGAGAATTGTGAGGTCTTTGATGCTGAGCAGAGATGAGTCCAGAGGGAGATTGACAATTCAAGGGCAAAGAAAATCTTAGAGCAACCCAGCAAAGTCACAGGTCATGTACAGATTTACTAACCACATCACTGCACTGCGTCCTGCTTCCAACTAGGGATGTGCCGCCATACCCCCACAGCATGGCTGGCAAACAGTGGTTCTCCTGTTTACTTTCTAGCTAGGGCCTGGGATCATCCATCTTCCTAACTGTAGCACACTTTCCATTAGAAGACATTAGTATTCTAGAGTAGGCTCCTTCACTTTGTCACAATTACTGTCCCTTACATCTATTCCCCCTGTAGGCCTGCTAAATGGGACACGGCCATGAAACCAAAGCTGTGGGTTTCTTGACTAGAATGCTCTTTACCTTCAACAGGGCTCAGAATTATGGCCACATGTACCTGGCTGACACAATTCATCTGCCTTAATAAAAGCCCTTCAAAACTTCTGAGACCCCTAGAGAATGGTCACATTTCAATGCATTTGGCCTGCTACAGGCTTCAGGTGCTACCAATTCTCTGAAGCCCAAAGGGGCTGCCTCCCACTTCTGACTTCACTGTGCCAAGTTCTCCACTCCTTGCTTTCACTCACTCCTATGCACTGAGAAGCTAACTCTTGAGCTTTTTTTTTTCCACAAAGCATTTCTTCTATTCTTGGTATGTGCAATATGCCCACAATGACTCACACACAGCAGCAACAGACCCAGAGCAGAAGGCACACACCAAGGGGCAGACAAATGGGAAGAATTGTGCCAGCCACTGAGTATACTGTGCCAAACCAGATGGAAGACAAGTAAGCCCACTCTACCAACGTCCAATGCTTGCCAAAAAGCCAGTCCTGGGGAGCAGACTGACGCCCAGGTCCCAAGTAAGCAGGCCTGGGCCAGACCCAAGAGATTTTTAAGATATTATAGAATATCTTAATTATACTCAAATCAGAGTCAACATTTGCTAATATTCTCATTAAGTATTTCTTAAAAGAAAAAAAAAGGTAAAAATCTGATTCTGAAGTACTGTCAGGATCCTCTGAAGAACTTTACTATAAATATACTTCAGAGAATGAGATACTTATCCCATACAGGTAACAAAGTGCCATATTTAAAGACAACAAATTTATTCTGTACCCAGATTCATGTCCCCAGAGGTTTAATGACAAAAATAACACAGCAACATGAACAAATGTTTTATTGGCGTGTTCATTGTTGTAAACAGCATCTTGCATGAAAAAGTTTTACCAAAACCTTTTTATTGACTTTTATAAATTAGATAGTATTTCAAAGTTTATGTAGAATTGTGTTCTCTGAAGTTGTATTTAGCAGAGCAGAAGACGCCTGCTGGTTCTAGCACACTCTGCAATGAATCATGTGGCACCAGGTCTACACCAAGGCCCCCGAGCAACTTTATTCCATATGAGGGGCAGATGGTTCCCCAAAGGTACACTACAAAACTACAAACCGACTCTTAAAAATTAAAACGGGACTTTACAAGCATTCTAGAAGACTCAAACTTGAAGCAATTCATTGAAAATAAATGTACAGAGAAAAGACTGAAGCTACTGAACAGAGAACCCTCATTAACGAGCAAATACATCCTATGGAGCCTCGCTGAGGAGTACATGGCAGACTGCTGAGCTTCAGTGTACACAAATGTACATGACGAATGAGAGGCAAAGAACCATGGCAAACAGCAGAGCTGCAGCCAGGAGAACTCAACAGGACCCCTTTATTTACATGCCGAGTGAAGGAGTGAGACATTCTCTACACCCACAGCTTAAAATACAGTTGGTTCTAATCACAAACCTGCAGCAGCCACAGTGCACCTACTGGGAGTGGCCTAAGGGAAACAGATATTGGGCTGTTTTGCTAAGGTTCTTAATACTTTGTAAAAAGTGAAACAAAATAAAAAAAATCTTCCTAATTCCTCTGTGGGCTATGCTGGTTCTAAGAACTCCTCAGCTCCTCTTTGCTGCTTACCAAGAGTCAACACAGTTGCATTTGCTTCAGAACTGTCAATGAGGTAATGTGTGTATCAATGAAATAAACAGAAGATTCATTCATTCATGGCCTTTGCACAGCTTTTATTATTAAGCTATGAGCATCCTGTTTGAGGCTAGTTTTACTAGCGGCTATGTGCACATTTGTCCGCAATCAATGGATCTACTCGTCCCCCTCCCCTTTCATAGTAGCAGGCTTTGCTTGTTTCTCTTTGCACATCCTTGGCTTTACAGTACATCTGACCATAGTGCACAACATGATTCCAAGTCAAGACAGTGGCCCACTGGGCACTGAGCTTCTGATTGGTGAAGGGCGGTCCAATCAGTGCTGGTGTCATGGGATTACCCCAACCATGTCCGGCCAAAATGGCACTACCCAGCAGTAGTGAACCATCTACTTAAACCAACCCTCAGGGAACAGGCTACACCGGCAGTCAGTCTTGAGCCACTTCCTTATTTGGCGCCCCATCCAGGTAGATCTTGAGTGCTTTCTCTTTTCGAGGGGAGTACGTTACACGATGTCCAGTCTTCTGCAGTCGGCTACTTTCCTTTTTCATCAGTTCATTTCTTTGTTCCTCTGTCAACTCCATTACTTCTTCGGTTTTATCCCTTTATGTAAAATACAAATGCATTAGACCAGTTGGTCACTTACGTCTGAATGCTACTGTGTTCCTCTTCCCGCTCTCACACACCAGGATGGACTAGGTTGCTCATATGAATCACATGTGCACAGAATCATCTCATGTGAATATTAAAAGTAGAACAATCTGCATTACTGAACATTTATAACAGATGATAGCCCTATGAAATAGCTTGGATTCTCAGGAAAGACAGCATTGTCACCATTTTACAGGTAAGAGCTAGGAAAACAAACAAGTTAGATTTGACTTCCATGTTCCAAAGACCATTTTCCTTTGTATGTGTGCTGTCCAACATGGTAGCTAAAGTGCACCCGAAGTATGTCTTGACCACACTGAGCCATGCTGGAAGTGTGATACACAGTATGTCTTAGACATCTATAAATGAAAGAATGTAAGCTACCCCAAAATGTCAGTGACATGCTGTAGTAACACTTTGTATGTACTGGATTAAAAAAATTTTTGCAATTATAATTAATCTCACTGGTTTCCTTTTTGTATTTATTTGTTGTGTCCTAGCGTGAATGGGCATGTCCTAGCGGGTCACAGCATGTATGTTAAGATCATAGGACAACTTGGGAGAATAGGTTTTCTCCTTAAATTATGTGAGTTCTGGGGACTGAACTCTCACATCATCATATCTGGTGGCAAGTGCCTTTACGTGCTGGGCCATCTTGTCTGCCCTCCCTCACTTCTTACTGATGTTATTTTTAGGGGTGAGTACTAAGACAGGGTCTCACATAGCTGAAACTGGTTATCAAACCCATTATAAAGCAGAAACTGGCGCTGATCCCTGATCCTCCAGCATCTACTTCTCTGCTGCTGGGGTCACAGGTCCGTGGCAGTCGTGTTCTGTCTCCTATTTTAACTACAGCACTCTAAACCTCACGCTGTGCTGTGCAGCACTCACTGAACTGCTACTGTTCAGTGGTGCTATGTCAAAACCACTGTAAAGGCCCAACACCACAGACACATCAGCACACCACAGACACATCAGCACTAGCAGCAACAAAATCATCGCACTTTACCTATAAAATATGACGGCACCATCATCACAGATATAAAGAGGCCAAACATTCAGGGTAGAGACTTTAGGATTCCAGTCCAAATCTTGATGAATATCAAGGACAGAAATGTCACAGGGGAAGGTTCCCCTACCCTAAGAAGAAAAAGAATGACTAGATGAGTTACACCATGAACCACATCTGTGGCATACCAGCACTAGAATGCAAATGTTCTCAGGTTTTACCTTGGCAAATTCAATGTCTTCCAAAGGAATCCCGCTGATTTCACTCAGCTAGAAAAGAAAAGTCTTATGTAAGTTTATTTAAAAGTAATTTTTCTTGAGAAGTTATTTTCCTTTTCTTCTAAAAAATTAGCTGGATTTAAAAACTAATATATCTGATTTTAAAAAATTAGAAGACAGTGAAATTTGCATCTCTGCCCATGATGTAAATCCCATGCCCCTGGAACATGCTAGCATACTCCTTCCAGACTTGACTCTATACACATCACATTTACACATTTCTAAAAGCATAAAGTTCTATTCTGAGCTATCTCTACACTCTTATCACATAACCATTGTAGAAACACAGAATCCAGAGCAACTTCCTGATCACATTGCTGGATATGGAGCTCTGCTCATCTCAAGTGCTGACAGCATGTTGACAACATCTGCCACTCTGAAATCTATCAGAGCGATATCTTGCCCATCAGCTGCAAAGCTGGACAAGTTTAGATATTATTTTAAGTTTCTAACTCTTCACTGAAAAGAGCTCAAAAAGGATGTTATTCTTTGCATTTGTGGTTCTTCTACAAGTTGCCTGCTCATGTTCTTTGCTCACCTTAAGACTGAGCTGCTTATGTTCTCTCTGTTAAGACAGTGGTTGCATTTACACTAGGGCATCAGTGAGTGTGGTGCACGCCTGTGATCTCAGTGCTAGGAGTTCAAGGCCAGTCAGGTCTACAGAATGAGACTCTGACTAAAATAAAACAAACCAACCAATCCCCCACCTCAGGGCATTGTGTCCCATGAAGGTTTCAAATAATTTCCTCCTTTCTTGTCTTCTAGCTTTGTCTGTAAGCTGTTTTTCTAAATTAGTATTTGGGGTCATACAGAACATTTAAGCTTTTGTGTAACATGCCTTTCTTTTTCTGGCTTTTAGCACTAGACCAGAAGTACTGTTCTCCCAATATTTAAGAAGCACATCTGTCATTTTCCTTTACTTCTTATGTAAATATAATATAGTTACAATTATTTGGGGATTAAACCCCGGCCCATGTACATGCCAGGCAACTGCAACTGAGTTACTTCCCAAGTGTGGGGACTGCAGGCATGCACTGTGGACATTAGATGTTTTACAAATGCCCACTGAAGTAGTACCACCGAAGGAGAGGGCAATTCCCACTTCCTCATGACACCCGAATTACAGTAAAATGCAAGGCGTATCTTCACTCTATTCAATTCTCCCTTTCAAGTACCAACCATGCCCAAGTCTGTTTAGCTTCTGTGACCAGATGCCACCTGATATATTCACAGTAGCATGGCCTAGGACCTCCATTCAATTCTCTTTCCTTTGTTCATTTAGCCATACAGCAGTTTAGTAACTTCTAACTAATCTTAAAAACTTAGGACAAAGTTGGCCAAGTAATGAAAAGTGAAGATCCTCCTCTAGACAAATGAAAACAAGGTAATTTCAAAACATAAGGAGCTCTAAGGGACAATAGTGATACAAAGTATGACAGAGACCAATAAAGACTCCTGACAACAGTGGCTGGTACTCACTTCCTACACAACACAGGAAAACGTGTATTAGCTAATTTTATTCAAATGAACTTACCTTCTCTCGAAGTTCATCAACACTATTGCTCTCCAACACAAGCTCCTGGAAGGGATCCAACTTCATCTCTGAAGGCCTCCACCGTTTTGATAAAATGGCAAGCTGTGACATGGACTTCATCTTCTCTACGCCTAAGGACATGCAGGATTACACCCAGCATTCTATTTTCTCGAAAGGCTTATTTATAATCTTACTTTTCCTGTAGTTCCTAACTAAACACAAAGATCTATTTTTTTTAAAAGATTTTATTTATGTGTGTCTCTGTATGGATATGTGTATGTAAGTGCAGGTGCTCATGGAGGTCAGAAGGTGTCAGATCCCTTGAAGCTGAAATTGCAGAAGGTAGTGAGCTGCCTGACGTGGGTGTAGGAATCAAACTCAAGTCCTCTGAAATAGCAGCAAGATCTTTTAACCACTGAGCCAACTCTTCAGCACCCTTTAAAAAATTATGTATTTATTTTATGTGTATGGGTATTTTGCTATATGTATATCTGTGTATATTTTGCCTATATGTATATCTGCCTATATACATGCCTGCTGCCCTTGGAGGTCAGAAGAGAACATTAGATCCCCTGGAACTGGAGTTACGGATGGTTGAGAGGTGCCATGTGGGTGCTGGGAATAAACAGAATTTAGGTCCTCTGCAAGAGAAGCCAGTACACTTAGCTGCTGAGTCAGGCCTCCAGCTCCTGTTCTTTCTTTAAAAGCATGTGCACACACAACCCTCCACGCTCAGCTACCATCTGCCCATCAGTGTCCTAACCGACACTGCTTCCTCTCAACTCCTGTCTGACATCGCTCTTCCAGTCACTCTCCTTTTAGGTCTTCAGTCTCTTCCAGTGCCAGTAGCTCTGACTTCAATCTAAACTACCATCAAGCTACCTTCATTTTATCCCTCTTTCACTGAAACCAAAACTCAGTGGCTTGTCAAAATTCAGCTCACCTGTCACTTAGCTCTCTGGTAGACATACACACAATTTCTATTGTGGTTAGCCAGTCTCAGCAACTAGCAACTTAAAGAGTGATACACCTGCTGCTCCATTCCTCTCAGACTGTGCATGTGGTGGGCAATCTCTAGCTTATTCATGTTTATAACACCAGAGATAAGCAGCATCTGGTACACTACAGCTGAATAAATGTTGCTGGGATTTAGTCACATGACTCATTTCTTATCCATCTATTTCGATGTTAAAATGTATACTGACATGATACTATGAAAGTACCCACCATCTAGTACCACTTTCTGTGACACTGGCCTATTTATGTGACCTTCATGATCCTATCTCAGTCTGCTCAGACAAGGCTATTTTTCTCTCAGGTCCCAGACATTTGAGAAGGACACCTGCATGCAGCATGTGCCTGGTGCCCTGGGAGTTCTTTGCCTCCCCAGTTGTCAAGTACCTGGCTAAAGTGCTGATTTAGATTAGAAACAGCTAGTAAGAAGGGCTATTGAACTCCCTAAGAACTATGATCATATTGTCTAAATTGTGGACAGAAGTGACATTAAAACATATAAGACGAAGCTAACTGTTCACCTCAATGTGATCTCCCTGGAGCCAACTCTCCCCCACTGTTCTTCTGAGAGGAGTATTTAGTCAGTCCCAGTACTAAAAGTTAAAGTGGGAATTGTGGTAGACACAAGTGCTGCTCCAAGTCACTGTCATGGGCCCTGTTGCTTGTTTTAATAGACATGGAGTCCAAGTCCCCAAATAACCCAGAACGTAACCTAATTACAGTTATGGAATCAAATTAAAGTAAGTGGGTAGACCTCCATTCAAGCTGACTAGTGTACTCTAGAAATGGGAAGTTTGGGTACAGACAAGTGCTGTGGAATGTTCTGTATGGCAAATGTGTTGCTAATAAAACACTGATTGGCCTGTGGCTAGGCAGGAAGTATAGGCGGGACTAACAGAGAGAATAAAAAGAACAGGAAGGCAGAGGGAGTCACTCTCTGCCAGCTGCCACCAGGACAAGCAGCTTGTAAAGATGCCGGTAAGCCACGAGCCATGTGGCAAGGTATAGATTTATGGAAATGGATTAATTTAAGATATAAGGACAGTTAGCAAGAAGCCTGCCACGGCCATACAGTTTGTAAGCAATATAAGTCTCTGTGTTTACTTGGTTGGGTCTGAGCGGCTGTGGGACTGGCAGGTGAAAGAGATTTGTCCTGACTGTGGGCCAGGCAGGAAAACTCTAGCTACAGACAAGCCCACATGGAGACTACCATGTGAAGTTGAAAACAAAGATGGGGTACAATAACTATCTACAAGCCAAAGGTAGACCACCCTAGCTCTGGAAGCTAGGGGAGTGACATGGAAGATACACCTCCCCAGTAAGAGCAAGAAAAAAAGGAACAGTTCCACTAATGCCTTGACCTCTGACCTCAGTAAAGACTAAGCTTCTGCCATTAAACTGTCCTGTTGGTAGCACTCTGAAGTAGCAGTAGCCTAGGTCACTAACACAGCTATTTCCAACGTCTCTGACATATTTATAATAGCATATTCTCAGCATAAAATATGGGACAATGATAAAGAAATAACAAGCATGACTAAGGTAATACCAACAGAATTTTCTGCACTAAGAACTAAAAACATATCAAACTTTTAAATTATAATTTTTATGTACCAGAAAATCAGAGAAAAGAAGAAATATTAGAAGGCAAAAGACAAGTGATATCTTCTAAAAAGAATGCAAGCAGCTATGTTAGGGACAAGGAAAGAAAGAAGAATCTCAGGAATGGAGCACCCACAAAGCCACGGCCGGATGCTGACAAGGATAGTACTGTACTATACAGCACACTTTTCACAACTCAATTTGAGATCAGGCACTAAGCGATTAGGCTTCCATTAGCTCTATGGTTCTTTCTAATTGATATTTATTTCTCCAAAAAACAATGATAATACCATCAAGAACTTCCAGGAAAACTTCCCAGTTGCTGGAAATATTAATATCTTCTTCATAAATATGATAATCCAAAAAGACAGTGCCAGGGTTCTTCCATGTTTTCTTCCTTAGACGAAACCTAAAAATACAATAATACATTTAAAAATGCTATAATTTGACATATTTAATTCAAAAATGTACATTAATTAGACACCAAAAATGAACTGGGTTCAAAGTACAAATGGTTACTCATTAAAATTTAGGGTGATGCAGAGGTAATGCCTCTAGTACCTCACATCCTGTATTCTCCAGGGAAATTCAAGCAATCTAGCACTTCGGCTTACTACTCCTAACGCTGGGCACTACATTCTGGAGGGAAGGTGGCATGAAGCAGCCAGCACTGGGGCCTCACTTACCTGTCGATGCTGAGGTCTAAGCCACACTGTTCCCTGAGTTGAGGAATCAGCTCCTCCTTTGACTGCCGCACAGTCATGCCTTTAGCAAAGACAGCGTCTAGCAGGAATTTGCATGGCTAGGAATATAAACACACAGTTAGAGCTCATGTGTCACAATGAAGCAAGGGTTAAGAGGGCATTTTATTTGTGCTGGACAGCGTGACAAGGAAGGGCCAGATGGAGTTTAAGAATCTGTCTCCTTGTTCTTGTTAGCTCCATAACTTATAGGCTCAGCAGTTGTGAGCAGCCTATGCCTCAGTTTTCTCACTTGTAAATTGGGGACAATAGCTTCCTTTCAGAGTTATCAATACTAGGATAATGTATTCATATTTCCCTATTTGTCATCAAATATGACAATTTTTGAAAGGTAAAGGCATAGTTCCATGGATTTCAATGAAGGAATGTCTTCATTCAGTCTTCAACACATAACAAAGGACTCAGAAGAAGCATATGAATGAAAACAGGATGATAAGATGATTGATAAAACATTGTTCAATTAATAAAGGCATTGTATACAAAGTTCTAGCTTCATGTTTGTCTAGATCACTATATGATGAGCATCTTGAAAACATTCCTCATCGTTTGGGTAATTTAGGCCTAATTCTTATGTATGAGATAAACTGAAATAGTCTGATTCCTTCTTAAACCAGTCTGTGGAGAACCTTTATACAGCATTCAAACTGTGACCTTTAGCAGATTACCTAACTTCTTCATCTACAGATTGGGAATACTAAACAGGACTTAGACCACAAAGCTAACTGATGGAGTTTAAATGAGTCTTTGCAGGAACTGATATCATACAACACACTACAGGGATGCCTCTAAAACCATGATTACCTTGGACACAGAAGGTACTCATATAGGCCAGCTGCCATCCTCTTGTACAACAGCACCATCCTTCCCAGAAGGCAACCATAAACACATCTATCTCCTTCTCAATGCAGGAAAAGCCTGCTTACTCCCGTGTGTGACAATACACCATGCCTGTACTGTAAATCTGACCTCACTGGGATACAGGCTACTTGTGTACTGTCACAGCAGAACTGAGTACTGCAGAAGAGATGAGATGACTACAAGTCATCTATCTCGACCCACAGGGGTTGGTACTCTCCTGTTGTCCTAAGTGTCACTCACCTCTTGCTCGTTGACTAAGAGCTGGCACACTTTAACTCTGTATTCTCCCTTCTTCAGTGCTCTCCCCAGCCGGATTGTGATCTATGAATCAAGAACATTCTTTAGATGAACTGGCTCAGTAGCAACCTAGGCTCACTCTGTTGTTAGCTTCTGGTTTCCCTATCCCCTATCTCATGGGCTCCTGGGGAACAGGTGCACCTTCACCTCTGACTCCCCACCACTAGAACTGTAACTGACACAGTTAACACTTAACCATGCCTGTTGGGTGAACAAGCAAAGAACAATCCAAACACCCAGGAGCCGCCAACCACCTATCCTGGGGGCTACCTACTTCACCTTCATTGGAAGGTCTGCAGGCTGCTCTCAAACCTATTACTTAAAATGGACTAATTCTATAAGGATTATCATAATCAACCTTAGTGTCATCTGAAAATGATGAAAGGGTTTCATTCAGTCGGACACTCTCAAACTCTTGGTTGCTGGTGTATACTCGAAAAACCTTGAAGTGAGAGGAGAGGACTCCAACAAATGGCTCTAAATGCTGTTTGAAAGCTGCCAGGGTGATTCTCTTATCAACGTGCACCATCAACCCTAAGTATAAAAACCAAACAAAAAGGGAACAAAAATGTGAAAGCAGCCTTTGAGTATTGTAAAACAGAGCACATTTCTTATCATATTGTCAATAGGAAAAAGTATCTTTTTTTGGGCTAGATTTTTACGTAATAAATAACACTAAATTATTTATATAAACAACATATAAACAACCCAGATGAAGACTGAGGACTTGATAAGTGTAATCTATCAAACCTCTAGGCCAGTGGTCTGCAACCTCCCTAATGCTGAGACTCTTTAATACAGTTCTTCCTGTTGTGGTGACCCCCAACCATAAAATTATTTTCACTGTTACTTCATAACTGTAATTTTGCTACTGTTATGAATAATAATGTAAATATCTATGTTTTCCAATGACTTAGGCGACACCCCACCACCACCACCACCACTCAAAGGGTCATGACCCATAGGTTAAGAACTGCTGCTCTAGGGAGTCTCTTAAAACACAAATGTTTCTAATCACACAGTACTAGTTCTGGCCATCTGGCTGGGTCATACCATTGCTCCTCTGCTTACTAGCTATGAGACAAAGGGTACCACTGGCTTCCATGCCCGTTTTTGTCTAGGGAAAATGGAGATGAAAGCATAGTGTTACAGTGCTGTGTGTGATTTCAATGAGCTCACATTTATGAAACTTTTAGCACAGTGCAAGATCTATGGCAGCTATCTCAAAATCTGGCAGCAATATTATCTGGAATAATAATTCTGGGATTTCTACTAGGGAAAAAAAAGGGACTAGCATATTGAAATGCATGTTTATCATGTGGTTGAACTATAGCAGGATTGTATGTAAATGATCTATTGTTCTCACTTCCCCTGGGCTTAAACTGAAACTCTCTTGGCATCATGACAAAATTACTTCTCATAAACTACTTTTGTTTTTCTTTTTTTCTGAGACAGGTCTCACTATGTAGCCCTCGCTGGCTTAGAACTCAGAGATCTACCTGCCTCTGCTTCCATGCTGGGATTAAAGGTGTGTACCACCATGCCTGGCCAATAAGTTATATTTCTCTATTCTTTCCTAATACCTACCCCGTTCAGCCTTCTGCACCTTATACTTGTAAGAATGCATCTACCTATTGTGGTATTGAATTCCCCCAAATATTGTGCATGCTAATAAACTTATCTGGGGTCAGAGACAGAGCAGCCCCAATATTAAACATGAGGATAGGCAGTGGTAGCACACGCCTTTAATCCTAGCATTCCAGAGGCAGAAATCCATGTGTTCAAGGATACAGCCAAGCATGGTGACTCACGCCTTTAATCCCAGGGAGTGAGGCAGAAAGCAGAAAGATATATAAGGCGTGAGGACCAGAAACTAGCAGCATTTGGCTGGTTAAGCTTTTAGGCTTTTGAGCAACAGTTCAGCTGAAACCCATTCGGATGAGGATTCAAAGGCTTCCAGTCTGAGGAAACAAGACCAGCTGAGAAGTTGGCCAGGTGAGGTGGCTGTGGCTTGTTCTGTCACTCTGATCTTCCAGTGTACACCCCAATACCTGGTCCCGGGTTTGATTTTATTCATAAGAACTGTTAAGATTTCTGCTACAACCTATTCTGGTCTTTACATTCTAGCAAACACGGTTGCAGGCCTAACTCTTTTTCTCTTGTAATAAGGCAGGTATGAAACCCAAGAGCAGCCATGCTTCCAAGCTGTCCCTCAACAGCCCTAAGGCTACCTTGTCAGTAGGACCCACTTTCTTTTCAACTTTACAAAAGGCCATAAACACTTCTGGTTTACATTCTCAGGCCAGCTCAACCTGAATGGATAAAACATTCTGAGTATGTTTTCAAATGAATTAATCTTCACTGACTACTTGCCTGGTAATGAAACAGATATCAGTAGGTGTAAGGAGTGTAAACAAGGAGAAAATACAGACAGCCATGAGCTTGATCTTGGAGAAGTTTTTTTTTTTTTTTTTTTTTTTTTTTTTTTTTTTTTAATTGCTAGATTCCTAACTTCTAAGCTTTAAGGAATGTCCCCAAATGTTAATCATATGGCAAACAAGCTTACATTTGCACTGTTCAACAAGACACTGGAGATTCTGAAGGAGGTGTGTAATGGAAAGTGACTGGAAATCAAAAGCTGAGGGCTTATAGGCAGGGATCCAATGTGAACCTCAGTTCCCCCATAAGATTCTATGAGCCCAACACAACACTCAAATGCAAGGCCATCTGGTTCCTCTCCTAGCTTCTGGTAATGCTGTGTCATGGGGAGACACAGATGTTGGGTTACTGATCTAGTCTAATCCGGAGTCAAGCACCAAGCAGGCCTGGTTTCAATGAACTCCTGGCTCCTGTATGGAGCCTGTGATTAGACTTCTCTGTACTTACAGCCTCAGCAAACACTCTCTTCCTGTAGCAGCTCTAACTGTGTTAGAGATGACCAACACATCTCTTTTCCTTTCTGCTTCTAAATCCCACAGGATCCACCCTTCTCATAATACAACTTCAAGTATTTTTAAGATACCAAAATTATATGAAGACATTTCAAAGTCCATGCACTATATCCATTATTTGGCTTCCTTGTTCATAGCTAAGTGTTATAGACTTAGCACTACCACAACTAGGTCACACCAGGGCACGTTTTTCACAGAGAGGTAATTACTCCCTTAAGGAATTCCTGAGCACACCAAGTGGCTTAAGGATCAGCATCTTAGATGCAGTTCAGGTATTGCCTAAGTCAGCTGCCAATGTTATGATGCTACGCATGATAGAGCATTCTTGGGATTTGGAATTCTTTGTCTGCTAGACCTGACCACTACACCACTGTGAACAGGCCATCACTCATAGCCCACTATGAGTGTTCCAGCACTCACTTTCAAGTCACTGAGGACTGCAGTGACTCAGTCACAGCAGAAACAGTTGGGAATCTTGGCAGCTGGCCAGCATCTCCCCCCGTTCCTCCCACTGTCCCCATTTCCAACTGTTTTCTAAACATCAAGATCAATGTAGAACTTTTCTTTGCAAACAAGCCTTTTGTATGGTCTCTAGTAGCCCAAACAGATGGGAAAAGTGGTTTCCCTTCCCAGCCCTATCTATTATTTCAGTGAGCAGTAAGACTAGCCTACTACACATTTCCAGAAAGATTAAACTGGCCAGTAACCTACCTTTTAAAGACTTTATCAAATCTGCAAACAGAGAAATGAGACTTTAGACTTTAACTCCAAGTGTTCCTACTGAATCCATGCTGAGGTAGAGACTACTAGCCAACTGATTTTAATTATTGTTCTCTGTCAACCAGAAACGTCCAAGCTCTTTCTCCAGAGAGTAGCTCTCCTCTTTCTCAGCACCTTTATTGACTGACTGTAGCCAGGCAGCAGTTGCTATTTGCTAGTTTTCTTCTCAGGAAAAGTGACAGTGGCATCTAGGTGGTGGCTTACAATCAGAATACCAGAGTGGAATCCTGGCAGCATACCTTACTAGGAATACAACCCCAGACAACTGAACCTGTTTGGACCAGGTATTTCACGAGGGAAAACAGGCTTCACACAGCTGCTGAGCAGAATACATGAAACCATGCATGCTAATGAGCCTTTGAAGGTGTAGCCCCTGGATGGAAATGGAAGAAGCACCAGTACAATATTGTTTCTCTGTCACCATTTTGGCCAGCAATCTACATTTTTACACTTGAGTTTCTACAGGACATATACAGATGTCAAAGGATTCTGGTGTTAGTAAGATCTCATTGGTCACTATGCACTTTTATTACTGATTTCTTTACCTTCATTTAAAAGATAGACCTGTCAGTCTATAAGTCATCTCATTTCTTTCTTTTTAGAAAGCACTTTTGCTGTGGGATGGTCTGTATGTCAAATGCTCTGATTGGTCAATAAATAAAACACTGATTGGCCAGTGGCCAGGCAGGAAGTATAGGCGGGACTAACAGGAGAATTAAGAGAACAGGAAGCTGAGTGAGAGAGTCACTGCCAGCCGCCGCCATGACAAGCAGCATGTGAAGATGCCGGTAAGCCATGAGCCACGTGGCAAGGTATAGATTTATAGAAATGGATTAATTTAACATGTAAGAACTAGATAGCTAGAAGCCTGAGCCAATAGGCCAAACAGTTTAAATAATATAAGTCTCTATGTTTACTTGGTTGGGTCTGAGCGGCTGTGGGACTGGCGGGTGACAGAGATTTGTCCTGACTGTGGGCCAGGCAGTAAAACTCTAGCTACACATTTTCACATTTATTAACTTGTCTATGTATATGTAGGGGAACACAGAGTGCATGTGGAGGTCAGAGGACAACTTGGTTCTTTCCTTCCACCATGTGGGTTCCAGGGATCAAACTCAGGTCATCAAGACTTAGCAGGAAGCATGTTTATCTGATGTGCTATCTCCCTGGGCCAAGTCTCCTCTTTGTGTACACATGTGTCCACATCTGCATGCACATGCATGCTGCCTGCTTGTGGAGGCCAGGGAGCACTATCAGGTATTGTTTCCTTTGAAGCTGTCTACCTTGTTTTTTGAGACAGAGCTTCTCATTGGCCTGGAGCTTGCCAAGGAGTTGGTCTGTCTGGTCTGAGAGCCCTAGGGATCTGCTTATTTCTTCTGCCTTCCCAGAGCTGGGACTACAAGTTCAAGTGTGCTCCACCTGTTTGTTTTTACATGGGCTTTGGGTACTGAATTACATCTTCATGTTTGCAAGGCAAGCACTTTACTGATGGAGCTGTCTTTCATTTCTACCTCTTGCTATATGGGGCCTGACACCTAGGTGTTCTCTTCCAAAGGTAAAGGAAGCATGTACTCAATTAGAAGCCTTACAGGGACTGGAAAGCTGGCTCAGTGGTTACAAGTGCCTGGTGTTCTTGCAGAGGACCAGAGTTCAGTTCCCAGCACCCATACAGGGCAGCTCACAGCCACCTGCAATTCTAGTTCCAGGTGATCTGATTTCCTCTCTGGCCTCCTTAAACATCCCCATACATACACTCTTCCCCTCAACATAAGCAAAAACAAAATCTTAAAAAAGCCGTATACGTTGTGGCAGTCCTGCTGCTCACTGTATAGACGTTATACATGTATGTTCTTTTGCCAGGCCTCCATCTTCTGTGAGCTGCAGTTTTCTAATATGTCAGTGGAGGATACCAGGATTTGCTTTAGTAATTCAGAGACACTTTGAGAAATAAACATTCTGATAACTAAAAAACACAGGGGGAGTATTAATATATGCTTCGTTTGTGTTTTTTGAGACAGAGTCCCACTGTGTAGCCAAGGATAGACTAGAACTCACAGAGATCATCCTGCCTCTGCCCCTCACTCGGTATAATTAAAGGCCCATTTCACCAAGCCAGGCTAATACATGTTTTGTTAAAGAGTAATACTACTAAGTATTTAACTTTTCAGAAAGCTACTTCCTTTTCATACTTGGGAAAAGAAAGATATGCTTTTTTTTTTTGGTCTTTTCAAGACAGAGTTTCTTTGTGTAACCCTGGCTGTCCTTGAACTCAGAGACTCACCTGCCTCTGCCCCCAAGGTCTGGGATTAAAGTCATGAGCCACCACCACCCAGACAAAGAAATATATCTTGACTCTGGTTCTTGTTAACTTGTGACTAGCTCTAACCTGTGGATATGTAAAAGTCCTTTCCAAAAGTTCATTTTACAACTCATACAGGTCTACAATGTGGGTATACCTGCTGTTATTGCCTTTCTCAAATACTTACGCTGACAAATCTCTCCCTTTTTTTGTCCTTTGAGATCTGTAACATTCAGAACTCTAGTTTATCTCTTGCCTACTATCAAATTAACAAAATTAAATTAACAAATTAAAAGGGTTGGGATGTGGCTCAGTGGTAAAGTACCAAGTTCCATCCCCAGAAGCACATAAAATAAAATAAGACTCAGGTAATAAATGAACCCTCACTCCCAAACTCCCTTTCTTTTGCAACTGAATATAGATTTTTTAAAGGATGTGGGAATGAAGATGTTTCCTTTGGGACATAGAAAAGAGGTGTAAAAAAATTTTTTTTCCTGCAAACTGAGTAACAATTTTTTGAAGCCATCCAAACAATCCAAGCCTATTGTCATAGCTCTTGGTTATCCTCTCTAGCTTGATGTTAAGACCCTTCTGCTGAAGACACTACATACTGAGTCATAGGACATGGAGAAATCAAGCTGGTACTGACCAGAAAGTTTCATCTCTGTTGGCTAACTTTTAAAATGCTGGAAGGTTCTATGCACGCTACTGGGGTTGAAAAATAACCAGTTGTCTTACCCAGTTGTGAATCTGGAGAGCTACAATAAGGACAGGCCTAGTAAGATTTGCCCACTGCTGCAATAGTAGCAAATATGTTAATGGGAATAACTAACCACTTTCTGATTGGACTTAAGGCCTGCTCCACAAGACAGGACCATTAACTGGGTCAAAGCCCAGTGGCTGGCTAGGTCACAGGCCTTAAGGGAGAACTTAGTACTATCATTTTGCTAAATGGACATAAACTGCCCCTTAAGTACTTATAACGTTATACTTATAGAGTAGTACATCTCTCAACCCTCATCAGAGAAGCTTCTTTTTGCAGTAGATGGCAATTAATACAGCAACCCAACTGGTTACTGTATGAGAGCAAAGGACTATGGAGTACTCAGCCTTAAATGGGACAGCTATCTCATTCACACACCCTACCCTCCAAGGCTCAGGAACATTTCAAAACGGGGGTATTAAAAATTTAAGAGCCAGAGGTAGTGGACATCTGTAGCAACAGTATTTGCCAGATATGGCAAGGCTGTTGCACACACGAACTCAAAAGTGCTAGTGAATGCATGCACAAGCCCTGCAGAAATCAACACAGTCCAAGTCCCAACACCGATGGGCAGGGCACATAGTACCAACCTAGATGAGAAGCTTCTGGCAACTGATGTCTGCTGGAGAAAGAAAATTCAAGTTTTCCTCAGGGGTGTGGCCCCTGAGAGGCTACTCATGTTCCAGTAGATGGCCCTATACCAATGCACATAGAGACAGCCCTAAGTGGACTCAATGTGCTTACACACAGCACATGAAGCTGGGAGGGAAAAGTGGTGGTAGTGGAGAATAGAGAATGTACTGGAGGAGAGGAAACGGGTGGATTTGATCAAAACACATTACTATGCATATATAAACTTCTCAAACAAAAATAAACTCTTGAAAGCATCTGGCTTCTTTAGCAGTGAGGGTGTATGTTACCTCTAAAGTATTCCTTGGTATTCTTACCATAGACTTTCCTACTATCGGTTACTCTTCTACTTAACTCGACACAATTACTGCCTAAAGTACTGCACTGCCAAGGAAAGAAAGCTGAACTATCTCACAGCCCATGAAGTTACTGTAAGGCGGTCTTAGAGCTAAGCAACGGAAGCCTAATCAAACTTTAGTGAGGAACACCCTGGTGCCCTTCCAGAGCCTTCCTCTCAAGTACATACATTTGTGTCCTTCCCCAGAGCCTTCGTCTGCGGCGTAGGGGTCGGCTTTGAAGTACATGTACTGCAATTCCCCCCTGCTCTTGCCACTCTCGTCATATTCACTGTCAGTCCCCGAGTCTTCTTCGGCTGTGTCCCAGGTCTCCTTTTTCCCTTCGTTTGCCTTAGTTCTTCTACTGCTTGTGATACTGTGAGAGTCGAGTCCATTGGCCAGAGGAATCTGAGCACTGTCTGCATTGCACAGAGTGTCACTGCTGTGACTGGAGCTAAGAATATCACTGTCTACTGAACTTGTACTCCGGTCATTATTCACATCCGAGTCTGAGCGTTCTTCAGACTGAAAGTTTTCTGGGTCAGAAGTCTGAATGTGCTGTTCAAGCTCTCGATTATCCACAGAGGTGGAAGAGCCCCTCTCGTTGAGAGGGGACTCAATATTCTCAAAGTCGCTTGTCTCAGTGCTTTTGCTGCTGTCTCCATTGTCTCCATCCTGCTGCTGCTGCAGTGACAAGCTTTTGAGTTTCTCAGTGCTTTCTTCTAGAATAGCATCCACAGACTTGAAGTTCCCTGTAGGTCCTTTGACTCTTTCACAATCATCCTCCACATTACTAGAATCGCCTCCAGCTTTCTGGTACGCTGTCCTTTTGGAATAAGATCCTGGTGATTGTTCAGGCAGCAAAACAAATAATCGGATTGTGTTTGCATGTCGATCCAGAAGTTTCCACAAGTGGGAGTCTGTGAAGGCTGCTTGGTGATCCAGAGTCTCAGAGCTTTCAACAAACACCTAAACAGTGAGTGAGAGAGTTACATTCCATACAACGTTAGTGGTATTCTTATTCTTCATAAGAACGTCCTATCAATACAAGTTAGTACATAGTATGCTTGCGACATTATACATAGATTTGACCAGGCATGGTAGCTGAGATATACCCAATCTCAGTACTTGGAGGACAGAGGCAGGATGACTGTCACAGGTTAGCCTGGTCTACGTAGTGAGTTCAAGGCCAGCTAAGGCAAATACAAGACCCTGTCTCCAAAAAACAAAACAAAACAAAAATTAACCATAAATTTGGCAATAATTAACATTATGTTGAGTTTTTCATAAAAAGGTAAACCTATTACTATTTAATAAACGTTATATATTAAGACTATTAGCTAACCATGTAAGAAAAAAAATGAGGACTAAAAGGATTGCTCTGGCACTCTTTACCATAAATTAACATTATTATAGTTTAAACATTAAAAAAATGAAATTATATTTAAAAAACTTGTGCACACACAAGTGTGTATATGGTGTATGGGTGTGTAGCACACGTGCAGAGTTCAGAAAAAAACTTGAGGTAGTCAATTCTCTCTACCTTATGTGTTCATGGGATCAAATTTAGGTTGTCAGCCTTGGTCACAAGCATCTCGTACCTGATGAATGCTCCTGCCAGCTCATAGATTACATTTTAAGATCACACATACATATCAGAAGAAGATACAGAATAAAATGATATTAAAAAGGCTACACAGAAGTATGTACTAAGATGAAAGACTGGCAAATGTGCTGAGCAGAAGGTAGTGAACAAGTGTGGATGCACCAAGACACGGGGCAAGCCATGGTATCGATGGCACACTGAAGGTGGCAAGTCTGAAAACAAGCTGGACAACTTGTCTCCTCCCCAACTGAGACACGAGCAGGCAAAGGGGACAAGCGTGGGAGTCTGAGGCCCATCTCTAACTTGGTTACCAGGGAACTCAAGGATGGAAACTAGGAAGACAGTCACCAAGGAGGGAGACTCAATCACAAAAATCTCAAAGCTTGAAAACTGAAGGAGGACAGGGAAACAGGCAGAAGGAAAAGGAGCAGCAGCAAGGAGGAGTCAGCAGAGAAAGAAGCTGACTGGATGACAAAGGAAGAAAATCTGGGGCGGCTGTGTGCACTGAAAGGCTACTCTTGCACAGACAGACGGGGAAAGTGCTGGTTGCTCGCAGCCAGGCTTGCAATAAATACTCAACTTTACTCCATTTGTTAGCAGCAAAGACACAGTGAAAAGGTAAAGGCATACCTTGTTACTTCTAAAGAAGCCCTCGGCCTTCAGGGTCTTGCTGGGCACGCTGAGAAGGCGCAGGTCATTGTAGCAGCGTTCCAGCACTATCCGCATGGATTCTGCAGCTAAGTGCGTGGCCTGTAACGAGAGTGTCGGTACAGAGTGTGCTACCCAAAGGAATTCTGGCTGGCTTTAGACACACGGAAGAGAAAACTGCTGAGTTCCTCAAAGCTGATGAGAGCAGGGACCTGGGTGCCAATCCTAGGGCCAACCCTCACCCCTCAAAAGAAGTGTCAGAGAAAGATACTTTTAAGTGGAGATTTAACAGTTTTTGGTGACTCAAAGGAAAAATTCTTAGTCATCTCCCTATCACTTATGCTTTAAACTGAGCAAAGTAACACTTTCTAACTTCCAAGGCTTTTGTTTATGACAAAACTCAGTGATTACATTTGTTCTTTAAACATTTCTTTCCTCAATGAGGTTATTAGCTTCATTAAGTGGGCTAACATACTGTATTGTCCTCTTTTTTCTTTTTAAATCCAACCTCAGGGCTTATATTTTGCATTGGATTGAAAATGTTTGCAGGTGGCACTTATTTTTCCCTCACAACCAGAACACTTGTTTACTGATGGTCAGTAAGTCCCCAGACACTGAGCTATAAGATAAGACCTGAAAACTGTACTTCAAACTTTTTTTTAACTTGCATTCAATGGACAGTAAGGAAGGCTGCAAAACTCTACCTGTTTGTGTGCTCAAGTTACACAGTACGGGACCCTTGAAAGAGAACAATCATTTGTCACACATGGTCCAGTCCATTTATCCAAAGAGATCCAAATGTTTACATCATCTCATTCCTGCTCAAACATTCAGAATAGGCCTATGTTCTGAGCCACTATTTAATCCATCACCGTTCTGCTCCCCCACTTCACTGTTGCTACTAATATGTCACCACCTTTCATTCAGAACTGAGATGACTCAGTGGGTAAAGTCTCTTGTCACTAAGCCTGAATGCATGCATACACACCACAAAATAAATACATGTAATAAAAATATTAAAGATTGGGTGTGGTGGTGCACATCTTTAATCCCAGCACCCAGAAGGCAGAGGCAGGAAGATAGTTATGAGTTCAAGACTAGCCTGGTTTACATAATGAGTTCCAGGCCAGCCAGGCACTATTAGGAGGGGTGGCCTTGCTGGAGTAGGTGTGATCTTGTTGGAGGAAGTGTGTCACTGTGGAGGTGGGCTTTGAGGTCTCATATATGCTCAAGCCACGCCCACTTCTGTCTGTTGCCTGTGGAAGATGTAGAACTCTCAGCTACCTCTCCAGCACTATGTCTGCCTATATGCCGCCATGTCCCACCATGATGATAATGGACTAAAACTTTCAATTGTAAGCTATCCAATTAAATGTTTTCTTTATAAGAGTTGCTGTGGTGGTCATGGTGTCTCTTCACAGCTATAGAAACCCTAACTAAGACCTAAATTGAATTCATATCCCTAGCATGTGTTCCACCTAGCTCAAACTATAGTCTGGGTCAGTGCTACTGCCTCATGCCCCAAAGTTGCTCAGTCTGTTTCTTCTACCTGAAGTATCCCTTTGTATTTCAATTGTGTTCTGCCTATAAATATTGCCCCTTTACAGTAGAATCTACAACTTGGAACTACTACAGTGAGCTGTACACACAGTAAGAACTCAAAAACATTCATGGTCTAATTTTACCACTTACCTTTGAGATCAGCTGTTTGAACTCTGTAACTGTTTGATTTAAATAAGCACGGACTGTTATAGGAGCAGCGACAGTCTCTGCCTTCAGATCCACAACATGCACTTTCACCATCACTTCTATCGCATTGGAAAACATGAAAACACAGCTGAAGGTTATTTTCTTAAACTGTATTTTACATGTGCAGTGCATTCTAAATGTTTCTAATAGATGGCAAAGAGAGTATGTTCTCATTATTGAATATAGTGGGTTTATATTACATCCATCTAATGTTCATTAAAAAGCATTATTTTAGATCTATGCATTGTAAAAAATCCAAATATAATTTAAAAAATGTTTTATTTCCTTTTAAAATGTAACATCACTTTCAAATTTATTAAGCAAATTAAAAATATAATCCAGTTGCTTCTTGGTCTTAGGATCAAATGTAAAATACATATGCAAAAAGATCCAAATAGAAAGAAAACCACAGCACTGAAAGCATACATGGTGTAGAGACTGCAAAATAAATACTAAGGGGGCAGATATAACCCTGCTTATAAACAACCTCCATTAAGCCATTCATGATCTTGTTGCTCTCCTCAAACCATGTACTTCAAATCCCAGAGAAAATTCTATGCACAAACTGGTATGGTATACCAGTTTCTTTTTTGTTTTTAGATCATATTTATAACTAAATTTTAGTCACTTGAAAAAGAAATAGCCATCAAGAACTACATCTAGCAGTTGTTTTGTTTTAATGTTAATTCTCAATTTTCCCCTTATATTGTTTACTTAAATAATAAATATACTTTGGACAGCAGAGCCACACAAAGCAAGGAAGTGTATGGCTTCCATAATGAATAGGAGAGGGAAGGCGGGAGAAGAGGAGAGAGAAAGATGTCCACAGAGATACCCTTAGGAGTTGAGCCGATAACTACTATGGCATTTCTTATTATCAGGCAGACACTACATCATTTAGCACTCCACATTAAAGAAGGAAATCCTACTGAAGACTGAGAAGTGTTTTCTTGTTGCTGCTGCTCATTATTTAAATTCTGTGTATAGACAAGGTCTAGCAAATGTGCCCACTTGAACTTGTGAAAAGCCCATCTCAGCCTCCCCACTGTTGGAACCACAGCATGTGCCAGCAAGCCCAGCATAAGCTAAAACTTAACTTCAAACTCATTGCTGACTACTTCTCAACTTGTCAAAATTATGTACACTTTAAGAACATATTAATGTTTTTTATCTCATTCACTTCTATGAAGAAAACATTTGATCACAGTAATTTAAAGCCCACTGTAACTCAAAGGAGTATAAAATTGCTTACCTCCAGGTTTGTAAGACTGGAAAACTTGATCAGGCTTTCTAGTCTCCAAGAGCAGATCAAACATGTACGTGGACTTAACTCCTCCCAGGAGCAGCCCCATTGGTGTGTCTTCTTCTCCCTCATATGATCGTTCCAGGTAATCATGAAACTCATCATATTTTACCAGGCGACAGCAGTCCAGCGGAATCACCTCTTCTAAGTCCATCATCTAACAAACACAATCCCCCACAAGTAAAAACACAGAGTGCTTTTGTTTCGTGTGCAGTAATCCTACTAATAGATTCATATAAACAATAAAATCTATACACTTATGATTTTTATCAGAGTAACAGATACCTTTCATTTTGAGAAAGAGCCACATGTAACCCAGGCTGACCCTGAATTCACTATGCAAAAGAGGATGACTGTGAACACTCGATTTTTTTCTTTTCTTCGAGACAGGGTTTCTTTGTGTAGTTTTGGTGCCTGTCCTGGATCTCGCTCTGTAGACCAGGCTGGCCTGGAACTCACAGAGATCCACCTGGCTCTGCCTCCTGAGTGCTGGGATTAAAGGTGTGTGCTACCAATACCCGGTTCTGAACACTTGATCTTATTGCCTCCATTTCTCAAATGCTGAGATTACAGGGTATGAGCATCCATGCCTAGCTTTAATTTATTTAATAACCACCTTTCATTATTCCTAAAATAACACAAACCATACAATGACATAGTTGTGTTCTTATCATGGCTACTATTGCAGGATAAATTATCTCAATACTTTATTGAGATACTACTACTCAATACTACTACACAATATACTAATATACTACTTTATGACATCTAAACAAAATAATTGCAAATTGTCAAAGAAAAACTTTTTCCCATTGGGATTATAAATTCCACGAGGCCAAGACCATGTCTTCCCCGATATCTCTAATGGCTCATACAGAAGGCACACAATAGATATCTTCTAAGTAAACATAAAGCACAAATAAATGTGTTTCTAATTCTAATTCCAGGATTCAGAAAGGTTAAATGGCTTTCAGATGAAGATGCTGGTGGATGGAGGGAGATTAACAGGCTATCAAATCCATTCAAAGTACTTAGATCATCATCTATCTCAACTATAAAACTTGGGAGCTGTCAAAATTAAAATCCAACTGTGCATTAGACATACCTTATAAGCCATTTCTACTGCTTCCTTTAATGTCTTATCTTTATGAACCTCCAACTTATTTTCCATCATTACTTGTTTCACGGGATGTAAACAGAATAGTTTTATCTACAAAACAGAAAATACCATCATTAACTCACTAGGTCAAGTGTCACAGCTGAATTCTTTGGCAGATAGTGCTTTTTTTTGTTTTTGTTTTTTTGTGACAGGGTTTCTTTGTTTCTTTGTTTAGTAGCCCTGGCTACTCTGAAACTTGCTCTGTAGACCAGGCTGGCCTTGAACTCATAGAGGCCCACCTGCCTCTGCCTCCCAAGTGCTTGGATCAAAGGTGTGCTTCATCATGCCCAGCAACAGCACTGTCAAAACAATGTAATTAAAAAACAAAAAACATAGTTGGGACTATTCTTTCTTTCTTTTGTTTTTTTTAAGACAGGGTTTCTCTGTGTAGACCCAGCTATCCTGGAACTCACTCTGTAGACCAGGCTGGCCTTGAACTCACAGATCTGCCTGCCTCTGCCTCCCAAGCGCTGGCATTAAAGGCGTGCGCCACCACCTCCCATCTGTTTAAGGATTTTGAAGGAGAACAGTAAGGGCAGTGGGAGAGTGACTGAAGTGTAGCCTTCATTTCTGTGCCTTTCCCAGTCCTTTCTTCCTAAGGACATGGGAATGCCTGCCTTACACAGCTGCTCAAGCACTGAACGCCATCCTACACATCACCACACTTCAGCACCAAATTATGCTCATCCTGTGGTAAAGCCACACTACCTAATGACCACATGGGCAGAACTGTCCACAGAACCAACTCTGGGTTATCATGAGAATGACAGCAGTCAGAAGAGCAAACCTCAACAGCACTTGTCAATCACAATCATGGATTCGAACCTTGCATGTGTTGCGTTCAATTTCTCGTTGCCTCTTTTCCTGTTCTTCCAATTCTCTCTCCTTCTGCACCAGGTTCTTAATGTGTTCTGGGTACTCATCCACTTCTAGAAATTCTAGAAACATAAAACAGTGTCACTCAGAGCGGTATCTTGTGCTCTTTTTGCTCTCCTGCGCTGCCATGGAAACACGTGTCCTTCTTTCAGTGTGAAACAAGCTTCTTCCAGGCAATAGTGAGAGGTATCGATAGTGAAACCATACGCAGACCTAGTAAATGGCTCAAATCCTAGGAGAATTCAATGAGATTTCAAAATTTCAAAAGCTCTGGAAAGGGAAAATCACTTTTTATTTAAACTTCTGCTATCACCATGGAACCCTCTGGCCGTGGGCAACTTTACTTCTCCAGACCTTGGCTCCTTTAGCTTACTAAAAGCACCTGGCCCAAAAGTTACTGGTTAGAATCTAAGGCAAATGAATAAAAGGTGCTGCTGCTACATACGTGATCGTTACGATACTCTGATAGCATTCCTACCTTCCCTTCCTGCTCAAGAGTCCTTCAGCTGCCTTCTAACCAAAGGCGGCAGAGGTACCGAATTGGTAACTCCACAGTAACATGTGACTTAAAAGCATATAAAAAACAATGTGAAATTAAGACGCGTGAATAAAGTCAATGAATGTTTGACTTTAAGGAGAACAATGAGTATCAATAGGACCTTTAAAGAGTGAAAATGCAATGTTTCTAGAAACCAGCTCTAGTCTAAAAGAGAAAAAAATTCTTCCCTTGCTGGCTGTAAGGACACCTTCCTGCAATCAACTAGCTACAAGCATTCCCAACCAGATGACACAATGCCACAGAACTAGAGTCGGGGAGTTAGCCAAGGGCTGAAGCACTGCACTGTCCACAGCGAGGCACACAGGATGCATGGATTTCAATCCTGGCTTTGCCTCCAGTGTATCTATAGGTCGTGAAATATACATTTGTTGAAATGATGACTATGTTTTAAACTTTGTATTGACTGAGTCCACAAACTAACTTTTGTTCACAAAAATGTGAACAAAAAATATAATAGTTGAAACAGATATACTAAGAGCACATAAGCTCCTAAAAATAAATGTTGAGATCAAAGCTAGTGATTACTTTTTTAAATTATGAAAAGAATATGAGCAAACTCATCATCTGTGTATACGTCTATAGTCAAACATATACACACCTTAACATGTTTCCAACATTGTCAATGAGTAAGAAGAATTAGCAAGAAAACAAAACCCTAAGAACTAAGGATTTTAAAGTAATATCAATCAAAAATATAAATAAAAAGGACAAACACACTTTATACTCAAGATTGTTTCTGGGAGGTCAGAGGGCAGCTTTGAAGGTTCTGGCATTGAAATCAGGCCATCAGGCTTGGCAGCAAGTGCTTTTACCAGTTGAGCCATCTTGCTGGCCCACTGGGATTCTTAATAAAATTAAAATATAATAAAAATCTGTACTAGATTCACAAAATTTTATTTGCTCTTTAATCAAATAAACAGATACTATATTAAAAGATTTCTGAAGTATTTCAGGCTACGTGGAGTCCTCTCTCAAACTCTGTAGATATTAACAAATCCGAAAAGCTTGAAACGGAAACGAACAGTGGCTAATTTGAGCTTTCACTGCACACTAGCTATGCTGCAAGTCTCTAAAGGGTTGCTTCGTTCACGTAGAACTCTATAAGGTGTCATCATTTCCAGTCTACACATCTGCAAAGACTCAGAAAGGTCAAGTGATTTGCTATTTAAAATTACTATTTTGAGACACGGTCCTGCTAAATTGACTGTAGAACTCAGACTTGTAATCCTCTTGCCTCACTCAGTCTACCAAGTAACTAGAGTTACATATCACTGAGCACATATCACTGTGCTCAGCTCTACAGATTCTTGCCAAATATTTTTATCACTTGGTATTACTTCGTAACAGTGTTAATAGTTCCCTCTCCCAGGCATAGAAAGTCCTAGCTGTTAACTGTCCATCACCTAAAAGCAGTTGTCTAGGTTTACAAGACATGCCAAGGAAATGACTTTACAATGGGCTAACATACTTGCATTTCTCGTTGGATCCTTCAGTCTGTATATCAGCATATATGCATTTGTTGAGCTAGGAGAAATATAAAAAAGATTAACAGGTTCTTCAAATAGATGGTAGATTCCATTTATAAGCATCAAATCTTCATTTGAAATATTAGTATTTTTTTCTTTCAAATAATCAGAAAATCATACCACCATTCACAGACACATTAAAATTAAAACATTCCAGAAAGAAAAGGAAAATTCTTCCTTGTTGTTAATGATGCACTTAAGAAAAGGTTAAAACATCTTCTTTTGGTAACACAGTGAAGTCGTCAAGAAGGCTGTGTACCACAATGCCTACAACAGCTAAGTCAGGACTGGGCAAACTGCTTTGCTAGAAAGAGTCAAGGGAAAAAAATCTCAGACTTTGTAGCCAGATGGTCTGTGATAGTGGGAACACATCAGCCAGCACTTATGAACAGAGGCCCATGGCTTGTAGTCTGCTGACCCTTGGAGAAGGCTTTCTTCTCCAAGTAAGATCTGTGGAGAAGCTACAACTCACTTCAGTGCATCAACATGCTATTGCTTACCTTGCAAAAGCACTGGAGTAGTAGCCTCTGCTTCCTGAAGACCCACCGTGTGTCTTCTTAATGTCTTCTTGAGTTATCTAAAAAGTTGTAACGTTACTCTTGTAAAAACCAATGACACCATTACATTAATTCCAACATGTAATTTGTAACCTAATATTCTAGGGTTTTTTTTTTCCTTCTTGAGTTAGGTTCTTAATCTGGAGCCCAGGCTGGGCTTGAACGCTGGGCAATCCTCTGTCTCAGCCTCCCCAGGGATAGAAACTGCTGGTGAACTACCAAGCCCAACTCTAATCCAACCCTTTAGTTTCTGAATTACATGTATCATGATATTGTCAAGAAGCACCACACAGATAATTCAGTTTACGAGTGGCTGGTGAGTCAGGCTCAAGGGATTCTAGTCTCACATCACTCACAAGGAGTACATAAGAAGGGTGGGAGCTAGAGGAAAGGTGTACTCTAAATTGAAAACATGTAACAAGCTCTAACAAAGCAGAACAAGGACATTGCTAACAATGAAAGACTGGTTTGATGAGGACATGAGAGATACATACCATCATAGGCATCTCTGCTCTGATTAAACACCCTGCCACTGAGTAACTTCTCCATTTCAGGAGACTTACCCTGCTCACATGCTGGTCATTGAAACTGTACCACTGCTCATCACTGAACGACTTTATGCAAGCATAATAGTGACCTCCAGCAGCACTCCCTGAATGCACCATCACTGAGAAAAGCTCATACATCAGGGAGTTCTAAGGAGAGAAGAAAAAGAAGACTGGAAGAAAAGGCTACAAAACCCTTATTTCCTATGGATGCAGTTAAGTAATGTGACAACCATCCTATGGTAGGCTAACTTGTCCTTCAGGTAACGTTAAAATAGCAAGTCACCAAAAAACTCACTATGCAACAGGTTTCATTCAGTATATTTCTTCACATTTTTATTATGCTGTCTTGTGATCTTTGGAACTATGTATGTCTATAAACATATGCTTGATTATTTATGAAAAAATAAAAGTCTAAAATTGTGAAGTAGGTACTAAATAGAAGGCTGTTTTAATTTGCATAGTCAAGATCAGGAAATTACCAACACATTGCTTTTTTCCTTGAAATAAAATTCTATTTCTTACAGTAATTTGAAGTATCTTCTAATGTACTCATGCAGTATTTTTGATAAGTAACATATTAATGTGGTATTTATTATTTATATTAATAATGAATCTAAGCCAGGAATGGTGGCTTATACTTTTAATTATAGCACCTGGAGGGCAGAGGCAGCCAGAACTCTTGAGTTTAAGGCCAGCCTGTTTACATAATAAGTTTTAGGACAACCACAGCTCCACAGAAGAGACACTGTCTACACACACACACACACACACACACACACACACACACACACACACACAGAGAGAGAGAGAGAGAGAGAGAGAGAGAGAGAGAGAGAGAGAGAGAGAACTGTGCTATTTCTGTAATAAATCAGTTTATGGCTATTCCACTCTGAACATGCCTGATGTTGTCTATAATAAACTAAGAACCTTTTCTCTTTTTCTTGGTTCTTTTGTTGGTAGTAGAGAGTGAACTCATAGATGCTAGGCAAGTACTCCAGCACCTGGGTATATGCCTGCCCCTCTTTGTTATTTTTCATTTTGAGATAGGGTCTAAGTTGCCCAGGTGGTTTTGAATCTATTAAGTTGCCCAGGGTAGGCCTCAAACTTGACTCTCTTAGACTAGCATTCCAAGTGCTAGGATTTACAAACCATGTGCCAGGACATTAGCCTGAAGTACTTTTTCTTTTAGAAGCTTTGGAACTTCACACCCCTAAAACAATTAGCATTTGTAGACATCCTGGCTACCAGTATTTTCATCTCCAAAAACAACAGGGAGCAGCCAGACATAGTAGTTCAGGCCTGTAATCTTAGCACTTGAGAGGCTAAAGAAGGACAACAGCTGTGAATTCAAGGCCAGCCTGGGCTACACAGTGAGTTTGAAGCCAGTCTAGACTATAAAGTGAGACTGTTTCAAAAACCCCAAACAAGCCAGGTGGTGGTGGCGCATGCCTTTAATCCCAGCACATGAGAGGCAGAGGCAGGAGGATCTCTGAGCTCAAGGCCAGCCTGGTCTATGTAGTGAGTTCCAAGACAGCCAGGACTGTTACACAAAGAAACCCTGTCTCAAAAAAACCAAATAAAACAAAAACCCAGACACAATAGAGAGGAAGATATAATAGCACAAAAGGCTGATATGAAATTCACAAGGGGGCTAGAGAGACAGTTCAGAGGTTAAAGAGCACTTGCTGCTCTTGCAGAGGATCTAGGTTTGGTTCTCTGCACCCGAAGTGTAGCTCACAACCACCCTTTTCTGGGCTCCACAGGTACCAGGTATGCACATGGTACACACACATACATACATTTATAAGATATATATTTAATCTTAAAAACTCCACAACCACCTAAAAACATAAGAATTTTATCAGCTCAGAGGCTCAGGTTATATAAGCAGCAGTAACAAGGTGCTTCGAAGGGAGACTCTTATAAGTAGTTACCCATGCTTGGAGTGGGCTTTTTGGTGATAGAGCTGCCTAAGAGTCATCATGCTCCATTAAAGAAGTCCAATAAACTCACTGGTTCACCAAGATGGACTTGGAGGGAACCCTTTCTCTGGTCTGTCATCGCCATCTCTACCTGGAGTGAATAAAAATAGAGTTCCCAAGGCTGGAGAGATGGCTCAGTGGTTAAGAGCATTGGCTGCTTTTCCAGAGGACCCGGGTTCAGTTCCTAGCACTCACAATCATCTGCAACTCTAGACATCCTCTTCTAGCTTCTGAGGGTACCAGGTACACAGTGTACAGACATGCAGGCAAAATACCCATACACATAAAATAATTTTAAAATAGAGTCTCCAGGAAGGGTTATGACACAAAAAAGAAAGACCATTTATCCTAAGTAGATTCTCCAAATGGACAAGCAAGGTTTTTATTGAAGTTTGTTTTGAGAGAGGGGCTTGCTTTGCAATCCTTTCTGAACTGGAACAAACTATGTTAGACCATGCTAGACTCAAACTTGCAGCCCATTCTCTGTCTTTTATCCTGTTTTTGGGATCACAGGTGCACTACTGTACAGGCCTGTTAGATCTCATTCACTTTTCTGCAGGAGCTCTCCTCTCTCTTTCATTTTGCAGCACTAGGGATCAAATCAGGACCCCAGGAATGCTAGGTAAGCACACTTTCATTGTCCTCTCCTCTTTATTCTTTGCTTAAAAAGTACTTGGACCTTCCAAAACCGTTTCAGCACATTTCAGTTTGTCTTAAATAATATTAAACTGATTATAATTATTACATAGTGAAACTTCCAGAACAAATTCTGAAAACTTGTGTAGTTCAAGTTGTATTGCCAAAACTAAGATTAATCAAAGTAAATGATAGGTAGGTTTCAAAATTTACCTGCAATCTAGAATTTGTGCTGAGAAATTATTTTCTTTAAATAGGGCTCACTCTGTATTCCCTGCTGGTTGGAACCTCCTGCCTCTGCTACCTATGTGCTGGTATTCCAGGAATGTATCAGCTGGTTAGTAGTAACATTTTAAAGTTTCATTGTAATTAGCAACCTTCCCCCACCCCCATTATGTTTCTGGAAAATTCTGAGGTTGCAAGTTCTAGATAATTATGGTTATTAACTGTTTCAGAAATGCACCATTTTCAGAATTCTTAAAATGCAATAAATCGAGTCCAACACTCTTTTTCTTCTATGAGCAAACTCAGTGAAGACAAAGGATTTGGAGAGTTGATCAACACTAAGGGCAGAGGCAGCGGCCATTCTAACACAATCCAACTTTCAACACAGTACAGTCTCCTAGGAATTAGTATCTCACCTGTACGCAGTGTTTCCCAAAATACAATTACAATCACACCCACCACGAGAACATTTTTAAAAAATGAAGCACAAAATAATACAGAAGTTCAGAAATTACTATATTCTCTATTTAATTAAAACATGCAGGGAAATGGGGGTACAACTCTCTGGTGGACCACTTGCTTAGCATGCTCAGCACCTATCAACAAACTTCCTAAAAGGTACCTTTTCCAGGCCAGGTTTTGAAATCTTCTCAGTCCCACTACTGCTCTCCAGGCATATGCCTTCATCCACAGCATCATCCGTGGAGAAATCATTGCTCATCTGGTCGCTGTGGCAACTGCCTTCATTTTCTGCTCCACTATCAGTGCAACTTTCAGTTTGAGGAGATTTCTAGTAAGACACAATTATCTTAAAATCTTATGCCAAATAAAGGAAAAGATATTCAAACTTTTACCTATAGCTTCTACCATGTTCAAATAGTTTAACATTGTTCTGTTTAAGAGAAGCATTTAAGTATGTCTGCTTTCTCTTAAACTCAGATCTTAGGTACAAAATTATCATTTTCTGCAGCAGCATTTCTGACAGCAACTATCCTAAGGTCCAAACTACATCTTTTGTTCCCAATCTCAACAAAATGTTCTCTTTAATTACTGTGTAAAGTGTCAAAATAGAGAACTAAGGGTCTATCTGTCCATGAGAACTTTAGCCTGGTGTACTCAGGGCAGGGACGTTATACTTCCATGCTTGACTGCTTTCAATTCACAGCCACCCAGACTTAAGCTGAAGAATTCTACTTGTTAGAAATCCCAAGCAACACTCTCTCCTCCTTTCCTTTAACATTTTACACACATACCTACAATATTTTTATTGACACAGATTAAGATTTCTCTAAGATGAAAGCCCCCGATGTGCATAAGGCATTGTATTTAAGTTCTTGAATCCAAGTAATACACAACAAGAATAATTTTTGTAGTTGTTACTAACGTTTTTGTAAGTACAGCATCCAGTATGCAGTATAGTCTTCTTCCCTCAAGGAAATTTGATTCAAGACAAAATAAAGGTGAACATCACCTCCAGAACTGCAAGCGGAGCATGATGGCACACACCTATAATCCCAGCATTTGGGATGCAGAGACATAACGATTGCTAACTGCAGGCCAGCCATGACTGTATAACAAGACTGTCTCAAAAAAGCAAAAGCAAACCCAAACCCAAACAAAACAAACATATGAAAAACAAACAAACAAACAAAAGGCCCCAAACTCCAAGCAAACAAGCAAGTAAGCAAATAAAATTTGCATTGCCTTCCCCTGGGATATTCCAACAAATATGTCAGGAATACACAAAATCCAGATCATATATTTAGCTACTTGTAAGTAGGAATTTGATGAAATTTAACAGACTTTGGGTAGATTTCCTAACTCTAGTTAAGCACAATTCACTCTTGTTACTCCTTCTCCATCTTTCTCCTTACAGGTGTACACATCCAGTCTGACCTGCTACTCTATCGGTTCTCTGCAAATGCTCAATGGTTGCAGTTACCATTCACTCAACATTCATTGAAGCTACAGCAGCTTCTTAAAATAGCTAGACAGGAAAATGAGGGTCAGAGTTTAGTGATTCACCTAGCTTTATGTAGCTTACTAACACTACATAAAGGATGGTGCAGGGAGAGGGTAGAGGGTGAGTGAAGCAGTTTACACCAACACGTATGAAAGCCACTTGGCACACAGACTTGAGTCCCCTCCCAACCAAGACTGGTGCATCACAGATGAGATGCAGAAAAAAATCTGTTTTCTTGCTGAATAAACTCATTGTTTTTAACACACCCACACAAATATTGTGCTGGCTAGTTTTATGTCAAGTTGACAAATACTACAGTCATCTGAGAGGAGGGACCCTCGATTGAGAAAAAGCCTCCATAAGACCAGGCTGCAGTTAAGTTTGTAGGGCATTTTCTTTCTTTCTTTCTTTTTAAAAAATTATTTATTTATTTTTATTTGATTTACATTGGTGTTTTGCGGGCATGTATGCCTGTGTGACCTGGAGTTACAGACAGTGTGAGCTGCCATGTGGGTGTTGGGAATTAAACCTGGGTCCTCTGGAAGAGCAGTCAGTGCTCTTAACCGCTGAGTCATCTCTCCAGGCCCCAGTAGGGCATTTTCTTAATTAGTGACTGATATAGGAAGGGCAGAACCAAGGCTGGTGGTCCTGGGTTCTATAAGAAAGCAGGCTGAACAAACCATAGGGAGCAAGCCAGTAAACAGCACCCCTCCATGGCCTCTGCATTAGCTCCTTGCCTCCAGGTTCCTGCCCTGATTGAGTTCCTGTCCTGACTTTAGTGATGAATAATGATGTCAAAGCATAAGCCAAATAAGTCCTTTCCTTCCAAACTTGCTTTTGGAAGGAAATACTGTATTTCATCACAGTATTAGTAACTCTAACTAAGACAAATAATAAATGAAACTTGATGATCATTTACAATTAATTTTGAGCTCCTGGCAGGAGGCAGATTTTACAATTGGTAATCAGTTGCAATTGGAAAAACAAACAAGCACACAAAACTCTTAGAAGCAGCAAGGGTTTATCACCCTGTAACAACTACCCTTCCTGACTATAAGTGCTTTATACAATGCAATCAAGAGAACACCATAAAGAATCAAGCAGGCTAGCACACATTTTTTAAAAAAATTAAATAAAGCTAGAAAACCCTGGGAGGTCAACAAGTAGAAAGAAATTGATGAATCTTTCCTGTTTTCATCAAAATCTCATGTTCAAACCATTTAAACAAAACAAAAAGGGAAACAGATAAAACCTTTTGTAAGTTTGTCTAACTTAGTTAACTTAAGAGTTAGCAAACCTTATGTTGGAGTAACCAAGTATCTTAATCCTTGAAAAGGGTATTAGTGCAAATACAAGACATTAAGATCATATACTACTTTGTTTATTCACTCACATATATTTGCCCTATGTGTAGTAAAGATCAGAAATCCAGCTACAGCACACAGTTTCAGTAATAAAGAAATTATGAAACAAGATTACCTAAATTCAAAAGAGAATCCCAAAGGTGAAACTCTTTTGTCTCTTGAAGAGCTTATGCTATTCCAACCAAATAAGAATACTTGAAATGTAATGCACAGTGTCAGGAAAAGCCTTCTAGCCACAACAATTGTCTTCTCATGCAATACACCATTGGAAAAGCGACGAAAAAGAAAGCTTCTGTCAAGGGACACTTCAAGTTTATCAGTCTTAACTCATAAAGTAGGTCTGGAGAGATTAGCCAGTGGTAAGATCACTGGCTGCTTTCTCAGAGGACGGACACCAGTTTGATTCCCAGGCTCCACACGGTGGCTCACAACTGTCTCTAACTCTAGCATCAAAGGTTACAACACCTTCTTCGGGTCTCCGAGGGCACTAGGCACACACATGACACACAGACATACATCCAGGCAAAACACCCATACACATAAAGCAATTAAAAAATTAAAACAAAAAGTGTACAATGAAAAATATAACAAGAAAATGTAATAAGTATTTACCTCATCTTCAATGTCAATAAATGTGCTCATATCTAGCTCCTCTGGAAATGACATTCGATCATTTAGTTTAATTCTATGCATGGTCGTATAATCAAAATCAAATCTTTTCAATTGTAAGGTCAGCAGATAGGGGAAATGCAAAAACCGAAGGCCCTAAAAAGAAGCATGTGTGGTTAGGGGTACAAATGGATTGAATACGATATCATCTCAGACAATTACATAATAGTATTTATATGCCTCCTACCTTACGAGCATCACACTTCTTCTTACAACGTTCACAAAAATATTGATTTGGGCCATCTAAGATCTCTGGCTGAATAAATGCATGCAGTGCTTCTTCCTAGTTAGAAAAAAAGTAATTGTCTTATAATTACTTAAAAATACTATTTAATGGCAAAGCCTTAAACATGAAACACTGAAATCATCAAAACTGTTATGAATGGAATGGCTAGAAAACTAATCTTAAAATGTAAATAAAATTAACAGCAAAATATTATAATTATTAAAAGTTACATTAAACTTATTTTACTTCATAAAAATTGCTTTGGTCACTATTATTGCCTATCTAATATCTTACTGACTTTTACACTGGGGTGTCTGACTGAACACAGATATAGAGAGAGTAAAGTCTGGATCTTTAGGAAGAACTTGCACACATCTTAGAGATGTGTCTGTTTGTATCAGTTCAACTTTCTTTACGGGCACCTCCAACTCCCATTATCTGTCTTTAAAACTCACAGTTCTCAACACAACAAACTGATGGTATCTTTTCTACACACATGTGCCATGCCGAACTACTGACAACATATCACATGCCAAGAAAAGAGTAAAAATCACTAAGGCAAAGCATCTTCAATAGTCTTTCTGTTGAAACAGAACACATTGTTCCCTCAAAGAAAGAAGCTCAAGCTTGCTAAATGGACTTAATTGTAAAATGGTTGATGAGGCTCAGAGAACAACTCTGCACATACCGTTTGACACAGCTTACCCTGAGACAAAATAAGAGACTGACAAGATAACCAAGTGCTTGTCAACTCATCCTATCTCCTACTTTTTCCCATCTCACAAGGAAGCACCAGGAAGGGAGAAACAGTAGCAAGGTTGTTTTTAACACACAACCGAGTGTTTCACTGGCAATCACAGGCAAAAACACACTTAGAAAACATTTCTTTTTCTCTCTGAAGCATATTCTAAGAATGAAAAATTCCTTTTAAAAACAAAGCAGCAGCTTAAAAAAATTACAGCCACTGGTGGTGGCGGATGCCTTTAATCCTAGCACTCAGGAGGCAGAGATGGGCGGATCTCTGTGAGTTCGAAGTCAGGCTGGTCAACAGAGTGAGTTCCAGGACAGCCAGGGCTGTTACACAGAGAAATCCTGTCTCGAAAAATCCAAAAACAAACAAACAAAAATACAGCCATGGCTTAACACTGACTGACTGAAGCCAAGTTTAGAAGGTTTCCAAACAGAACAGGTAAAGCAGTATCTGAAATAAGAGGGAGTATGCTGGGAATGGTGGCTCACACCTTTAACCCCAGCACTGGGGAGGCTGAGGCAGGAGGATATCTCTGAGTTCCAGGCCAGCCAGAGGGCTACATAGCGAGACCCTGTCTCAAAAAATAAAATAAGGCATCAACACAGATCTTGTCTGCTGTGGTAGGATCATGGGTCCAGACATAGTCCTCAGCAGCAGCCTGGACCCAACCATGGTCCCTTGTGGCAGCACAGGCCACTTAGCCACTGCAGCAGAAGAGCTGGCCATACTCCTCACCATAGCATAGAAGAGATGGCTCTGCCCTCACTTGAGGAAAGTGGTACCAGTGGCCTGGACTGATCATATGAGCTACCACCCAGACCCACATCCAGGGCTTTGAGTTGGCCCACCCCAACATCTACCCCATCTATGATCTACAGGAGCACATGAAAAGACCGGCCCTATGGAACCATAGTTGCAGAATCTTTATGACTGGGGCAATAACAGGATACCTGAGAGGAGTCTTGGTGAGGGTCCAGCATTGATGGTGTACCAGAAGTCAGAGTTCTTGAACCTGACCATCAATACATTACATAACAAACATTTCCAAGTAAAGTTGAGTGTACAAAAGGGTACACTGCTTTACACACTGTAGCTCCCAATGCCACTAAGACAAATGAAGAGGTGTTGGAGGGTGGGAAAGATAGAGGAGCAAGTGGTCTTTTTGTTTGTTTGCTTTGTTTTGAATTAATATTTTTTTAAATTTTCTTTTTGAGGGGGATGCTACAGGGGTAAGGAGTGAATACAGAGGGACTGGGAAATGAGTGGGATTGGGGAGCATGATGTAAAATTCCCAAAGAATCAATAAAAAAAAATGTTTATTTTTATTATGTTATGTTTAAAAAAAAGGAGGGGGGTCCAGTGGTGGTGGTGGCAGTGGTCCACACCTTTAATCCCAGCACTCAGGAGACAGAGGCAGGTGGATCTCTGTGAGTTTGAGGTCAGTCTGGTCTACAGAGCGAGTTCCAGGACAGCCAAGCCTACACAAAGACAGAGAAACCCTGCTTCAAATAAATAAATAAATAAATAAATAAATAAATAAACAAATAAATAAATAAATAGTATATAAAATAAGAGGGAGCAACACTAAACAACTTTAAAAAATTAGATTTTATTAAACTGTGTCTTGATCTCTGACAGTTCATAGCAGAGATTGTCTTGGGACAGATCTCTCTATTATGTAGCTCTGGCTGCTTGGGAACTTATATAGACCAGGCTGGCCCCTGATTCCTAAGTGCCAGGATTAAAGGCATACTCCAACACATTTGTTTCAACAAATGTTTTTATAAAATAAATTTAAACTTGGGTGTTTTTTTTTTTTTTTAATGTTTTACTATCTCTGGTATTTTGCACTTTGCCCAAACCATGAGTTTAAGTTCACACAGTATACTTTATATCTTAATACTTGAGAGGGAACGCTGTATATAACAAGTACAATTACCAAACTTACACCAATTAAGTATTTTTGGCTCTTTATGTTCACAGGATACACTAGGCTCTATGTATGCTAAGATCTCTAACCTACATAGACTTCTCTCAGAGACTAGTTATCTCATGATACTTTCGGCATCCTGGGCTGTCTGGTGTTCTCTATGTTCAGAATCACTTTCCACATCACTAGCTAGTAGATTACTAGGTAAGTAATGATGACACCTTTTAAGGGTATCCTGGTCACAGGCTGTGTGCAAGTCCTTAACCTCTTTAATTGCCCAGTCAAGATGTTGTCCATCTCTCCAATACAGAGTCTGTATCTTCCCCTTGAAGCTCACAAGCAATCTGTAGGAATATTCATGGAGAACATACTAAAATCCCAGGACTTATCAACCTATCTCTGGTTTGAGCATCACTAGCAGTCTCTTGATTATCTTGGAAGTCTTCAACAGGCAACACGTGCCTATTTGAATCCATGTTGGGCATGACAGACATGCTTGGCTTTATCTTGAGCACTACCATACAACTGCTGTGTATATTTACTTGATTACTTCCTTTGGTTGTTATTCCCCATCACAACAGTCTGTGATCTTGCTCTGGCCCTCTCCCTTTCCTTGGCTGTAAAGTGGGTATTCTTTGTACTTTAAGCACAGGTAATATGTCATGTCATTGTGCAACCCACACTCCCACTTTGTTTTGTCCTGTCTCATGGTTGGATCAGGCTCCGTTCATTGCTGTCACAACTGAAGAAAAACTTGGCTTGGATATCAAATATTAGCTTGTATCACTGTTTAAGTTTCTTAAGACTGTTATTCTACCACCACAAACTATTCTTTGGAGGGGTGAGGACAGCACAACTCATCCCTATCAAGTTTGAGAATTTACTAAAATACCTTTCTAACTTATGGAAGTACTTCAAAGAGAGACTCACCATTGTTCTTATTCTCTGAACGTTTTTTCTGGCTTGTAATTTAGCTGTCAGTTTGGTGCACATTTCCCTTCACATTCTGATACTGGAGCACCTTCCCACAGCTCTTCTAATTGCTTCCCCAAAGATCTTTTTCACATCTTTATCTCTCATTTTTGTTTGATGCCCAAAGGATTTCCTCCTTTCTTGACCATTCTGATCTAGTCTTCATTTGCTTTATTTATTTTTAGTTTAATGAATTCAGTTTTCCTGACAGTGGAGGTTCCAAGTTTTATGTCGCTGGTTTAAGAACTGTTCTGGTTTGCTCCTACTGACATTACTTCCCTCAGCTTGTACTGGGCAATGTGTGGAGTGATTCTTGAATAGAGAACACCAGACAGCCTGAGACAGGAGGGGAGCATGAAAGCACTACAAAATACTGATGGCTTCATAACAAGAGAAGCCAAAATCTGGTCCTCCTGATCATTTGGGTACAGCACTGTTTAGTTTGAGCACATCTTCCTTATCTGTTTACTAAAGATCGGTTTCTTGGATAGATACAAGGGAGAGAGAGTATGGTCTCCTTCCATTTTTGTAGGCGGTTTCTTCCTTTTTTTCTTGTC
>CABHPQ010160460.1:0-23641 GCA_902168405.1 Peromyscus aztecus | reverse complement strand
CCCTGGTCTCCTCCACCACTTCAGCCACCAAGGGCAGTAAGTGAAGCCCCAGACTTTGTTCCCCAACACACAATCATCACTCACCGTCCACAGAACTACTGAGAAGCACAGCCCCATCACATTCTCTGAATTTTCCACACTAATGGCTACAGCTGAGCCAGCTCCAGGCACTGGCTCCTAACAGCAGGTGGTAGCTGCCACAAAGGCCAAGGCCTGCGGGGGGCCAGAGGTCCCCAGTCTACAAGGAGAACACACAACTGCCCAGTTCCCAAACCGGACCCCAGCCTAGGATTCCTGCCAGAAGGCAGCACATGGGCAGGAAGACAGTGTGAGACCAGGAGTCTCTTTTGACCTAGCGATTAGGTCTCAGGTTCAAGTTCATTGTCCCTTTCCAATAAGTGTTAGAGGGGGTGGCACAGCCCATGGGCACCTTGCCCAAAGCGACACTGATGCTTGTTTGCATGTGTGTGCAGATCCATGCCTGAGGGAGTGGGAATCTTCCCCCCACCTAATGCTGCTGGGTGCCAGGAACCAAACAAGAATTTGCTTTCAGCGAAGAGGGCTTAGTAGAGCCACTACAAAGGGCTGTTTTGGAAATATGTCTGGCTCGTTTTAGAGGAAGGTCAAGAATCGTGTGCCCCAGAACTGGGAGTCTCAGGGGCATCATGGGCATCTTCCTCTGTCCCCACAGGATCACCTTATGGCCATGTGTTGATTTATGTGATACATGTCCCCCAATGTATATGTATGCCAAGTCATCACGCATCCTGAACATCGGCAACGTTTGTCAATTTTGTCTCAATAAAGCAAAAAAAAAAAATTTTTTTTTTAAATAACCTGTCCTGGCGAGGCTGCCTGCATGCCTCTGAGTACTTTCAAGTTCACTAGTGATTTCCACCTTGCTCTACAGGGTCAGAGCCACAAAAGGCTTCTAGGAAGAGGAAGAAGTGTAGTGGGGTACCGGAAGGGAGAAGACTCAGGACCCCCACCAAGGGACAGTGTGCAGGGTCTCAGCATCCCTCCCCGCAAGGCAAGTCCAAATCACCTTAGTCAGTGGTTCCCAACCTTCCTAATGTTGTGACCCTTTAATCCAGCACCTCATGTTGTAGTGACCCCAACCATGACATTATTTTCCTTACTGCTGCATAACTGCAATTTTGCTACTGTTATGGATCATAATGTAAATATCTGATATGCAGGATATCTGATATGTGACCCCTGTGAAAGGGTCATTTGACTCCCAAAGGGTCAAGACCCACAGGTTGAGAACCACTGACCTAAGTGGTTATTGTCACCCAGGGAAGTACACCTCCCTCATCTTCTGCTATGTCTTGGTCTTTCCCCCTTTCTGATCCCCATCAGCACTGGAAACAGCCCCCAGAGAGGTGCACTGAGGTCAGGGCAGCTGAAGACTGCCGGCTAGGAAGGGGTCACAAGCCAGGGCTGTCAACAGCAACAGCCGGCCCTGTGCAGAGAGAGAAAGGCAAGTTCCCTTTCTGCCACACCCTCACCTGGGGTAGAGGTGTCTCTGCTGTCCTCCACAGCCTCTCCAACCTGCCCTCCCTCATCCTTCCTGAACCACAAATGCCATGGGACAGACATGAAGCCTACCTGGTCTTCCCACAGGAAGAACAATTCTCTTTGAGTCTCAGAGACGAGGGAGATAAATTTTAAGTTCAACAGGCACGTGGCTAAGTGGAAAGAGTCCATAACTGCTTGTGTCTCTCGGCTTTTCCCATGTGCAATGGCTCCCTGCATCACCAGGCAGGCAGGGAAGGACGGGTGTACAGGAAGAGGAAATGAGTGTTCAGCGCAGCAGAAGAAATGTGGCTAGACACAAGAAAGAACTTCCTCTCCATCCTGGGTTACCAACAAAACAGATAAATTCTACTTCCTGGCATCTTACTTCCCAGACCTTCAGTGAGTCTGTTTGAGGAGCTTTGGGTCTCCTGTAAGCTGGGCCAAAGGAAGAACCATGGGGTTATTGTTGGAACCTTACTCCTGAGAGGGGCTGAGTTCAGGGTTTCCCCCTCAGCATCCCTAGAACTATGTGGACAAGACCTACTTCGGATAAATCCCTGTGACACCAGCCAGGGGAGTAGGGGGTGGCATTTGTCCACAGTCCCCACGCAAGAGACAGCCCAACCTTCTCTAAGGCACGCAGCCAGGAGCACGGCACCGAGGCAGACACACTTGACTTGGATACTGGTCTGGAGGCTGTCCACCAGCAGGGTAACCCCAGGGACTTGTTTTACCTTCCAGAGACTATCCGCCTCTGTAGGGGGTGAAATATCATGGGGTCTAACACTGGATTATGATGGCTGTCCAATATTACCAATACACTAAAAGCCATCAACTCCAACATTTCAAATAGGCAGAGTTCAGATCTGTAAACGTTACCTCTGTAGAGCTGAGGCTTGTTACAAAGACAAAATGAGCAAGAAAGCCTGCTGAGCTGCCTGTGACCGTGCACTGAGTTCCCAGTGTGCCAGCACCCAGTATCATAGCTAAAACTCCTCCGGCCACAGCAACCGCCCCCGGGACACCCTGACCACATCACTGCAGACTGCACTTTTTGCCCTGTATACACGTCTTCCCTTTTGCTTTGTTTTGGGTTTTTTTGTTGTTTTGTTTTTTTGTTTTTTATTCAGGAACTTGCTATGCAACCCATGCTAGACTAAAATTCGCAATCCTCCTGCCTCAAGTTCCGAGACTTGGGCTTTATCTTTAGAACAAAGACTTACGTTACAGCGTATTTAAATCTTTCTAAAGCTTCAACCCCTCCCTTTTTAGACAGCTTAAATGAAACTCAATATTAAGAACCCCAATATGTAAGGCAGATCAAGGCAGAGTTAAGCTAGGAGAACAGGGGCTGAGATGTTGAGGGGGATCCTTCAGGATCCCCCTCCCTCACTCTAACAAGGTCAGCCATGGGATAGGGCCTGAACCCCAGAGGCCAGCTGAGGCCAGTGGAATGGGTGCCCTAAGGCTCTCCCAACTGGCTGGCTCTGTCTCTGCCCACTCTTCTTTGCAGGGTGCCCAGCAAGGCCGCCAGGTGACTGGGACATCTGAGACACAAGTACACACCTAACTTCTTCTCTGAGGTACTAAATCTTGGGAAACCCTTCTCTGTGTGTGCCCAGCCCCCACAAAGATTACCCCAAGGGCAGTGGCTCAACACCAGCCTAATGAGGACCCAACTCACAACATGCACTTATGTAGGTTAGAGTTACCATATTAGAAATCCAGATTGAGAAACTATTCCATTATTGACTGACAAGAACAATCTGGGGTTGGAGAGATGGCTCAGAGGTTAAGAGCACTGACTGCTCTTTCAGAGGTCCTGAGTTCAATTCCCAGCACCCACATGGTGGCTCACAACCATCTGTAATGAGATCTGGCACCCTCTTTCATATACATAATAAATAAATAAATCTTAAAAAAAAAAAAAGAACAATCTGTTACATGTGAACACAATAGATTTCAATAAGACTATGTTTTCTAAGATGAAAAACATCTAGATGTGTTATCTCATAAGAAATATGAGCCCGGCGGTGTTGGCACACACGTTTAATCCCAGCACTCGGGAGGCAGAGCCAGCCTGGTCTACAGAGTGAGTTTCAGGACAGCCAGAGTCACACAGAGAAACCCTGTCTTGAAAAACCAAAAATAAAAATAAAAATAAAAAAAATAAAAAAAGAAATATGTCCAGATTTTTTTCAATGCCTGGTTTGCTGGATGGGACTGGAATCTCCCATCCCAGATCATGTTCAGTCTATCACAGTGAAGGGATATGGAAAAAAAAAAAAAAAAGGAAGGAAGGAAGGAAGGAAGGAAGGAAGGAAGGAAGGAAGGAAGGAAGGAAGGAAGACCCAAACTCACACAGGGTATTTGACTTTTATTTATTGTCAGGGGAATGGCATGTATCACGTGGTACTCACGTGACAGCCAAAGAAGAACTTGCAGAGGTCAGTTCTCTCCTTCCCCCATGGGAGTCCCATAGATCAAACTCAAATCATCAAGCTTGGTGGCAAGTACCTTCACGCACAGAGCCATTTTGCCAGCCCCATTTTCTTTTTATTTATTATTTATCTGACAGGGTTGCATGCAGTCCAGGCTGGTCCCGAACTCCTGACCTTCCTGCCTCCACCTCCAAAGTGCTGGGGTTATGGGTGTGCACCACCACACCTGGCTGAGGGAAGAGTATTTAGTAAAGTTTTTCAAATCACTACAGATATTCCTTGATACGACATCAAAATTTACCATGGGGCGGTTTCTAGGATCACTACAATATGGAATCTACCTTTCACTCAGTGGAAGATTGAGGATGGTTCTAGAGCTTCATATTTATCATTGAAGACAACAGCTTGCTCAGTAGCGTAGCTCTTCTAAATGCTGTCAAACTTCACTAATAGTAACCAGTCATCTATTAAATTCCCACTGATCCGACCCAATGAGTCCTTTTCATGACAACAGATATGTTTTCCAAAATTCTAACTTTTGCTTGAAGGTTTGAATTTCACCATTGATAATAGACATTGCTGGATGTTTTTTCTTGAAATGACAGGCTTAATCCATTTGTTTCTGCAAAAAATGTCCACTCAACACTCACTCTGAATGACTATTTCGCAGCCATTTTCTCAAGTGAAAACATCGGTCCATGAAAGGAGTGGCTAGTTCAGCTTGTAACTCAAATGGATGCCCAGGCGGCTGGGCTGCTGCTCCCATTGCAGTGGAGAGAAGTGCTTTGTCTAGTCTACTCATTTCATTTTAGAAAATATTTTAAAAGGTGTGTATTCATTCCAGGATCCAGGTTTAGTGAAATCAGTATCTTGACTGCTTCATCAAAGACCTTCTCTGATTGTTTGTTTAGCATGTCGCAGGGAAGAATACAATGACCAGGACAGTTTGGTGCAGCCCCAGCCTTGACTCACACGAAGTATCAGTGTCCTCCTCCACCACTGCCTTAGCATCAAAGCAGTCTTTCGAACATGCTATTATTGAAACTGCCTTGAATGCCTTAAGGAACCCTCTGGAAAACTTTTGGGAACTCCCCCAGGGAGCACACTCTGGGAGCCACTGTCACACGGAGCACCTTGTGTGATCATCCCGGGGGCAGCAGCAGCAGCCCCTGTGTTCTTAGCTGTATTCTTCAAGGGGGGCTCTGGAGCTATGGAAGTTGAAAGCAGCCCCCACCCCAACTCCTGGCCACATGTGAGTTCCCTTTGTACTGGATCTTCAGAATGCGCAGTTGTGGGGCACAGCTGGGGCGAGGCAAGCATCTCCTCTCCCTCTTTCCCATCCCCTCCCCCACGGAGGAGCTTGGGATCTCACACCTACTCCAGGGAAATCCTAGGGACATCTCCAAGCCTGGCGGTAGTGAAAGCCTTGGCTCCTCCCCCTGAACACACTGCCGCCCCTCCACCAGCAGAGGACTAGGTGGGGTGGGAGCCAGATATCCCTGACATCCTCAGAACTCTAGGGCAAGTTCAGTCCTCCTTTCTCCGCCTCCCACCCCAGCCAGCATCAAAGAGCTAATCCAATTTCGTGGCTATGTTTCCCCCTTCGCCTCCTGCAATGCCAGGATTGATTTGGAACCAGGGCAGCCTTATTAAAGTGATGCCTTTTCTCCTCACGGGAGACTAACGCCGGGAGAGGGAGCCCTCCCCCACCAATTAACTCCACACCGCCTGCTCATACGATTTCCAGCCCCTGCTCTTGAGGGTTACCTCTAACTTCTCTGGGTTCCAGTGGTGAGGCTGGGTTCAGTTTCAGTTCTGATAGGTTTTCATGCGGCCTCCCTCCATGCCTGAGCTGTGACTGGATGGTGAGCGGCTCTCTCCTCCTTCAGGCCTCCATCCCTTCCACCATGAGATCTTAGGTCCCTCACTGGGGCCTGTGACTGCTCTAGCCGTGTGGCACAAAGGGATCCATGGTTGACTGTGAACATGGGAAGCTAGGCCAGAAGAAGATGGACACGAAGGACTATGTGTTTTGAAATAAGCTTTCCCCAAAAGACACACAGGAGACAGGGGTGTGGACTTCTGAGACATGGAGCACCCTTCTCAGGGGCCCTGCTGCTGCCTCCAAAGCTCCTCTCTGCTCCAGGAAGCTATGGTTGGGCAGGAGAAGGAGAGGCCACACATCAAAAAGAACTTCCTTTTCATAAATGCATTAAAACCTCCCCAGTTACTTTCCAAAGCAGAAAGCAGATGCCCAACACATCTAGACCATTAGTTCAGACCAGAGTCAATGATAATGGAAAAGCTATTTTTCTTTCTACTTTCCAACTCTTGGGGAGCAGGGGCTGTCTGAAGGTCCCAGATAACATGGACAACCAAAAAATCCCAATCAAATAATAAATATCTGAGGCAAGTGATGTGCCAAGGATCTTTTTCTAAGCACCACACTTATATGTATATATTAAGATACCACACTGTACCCCATAAGTATGCACAATTACTCTGTGTCAGTTAAAAATAGACTTTTTTTTTAAGGTAGGGTCTCACTATATAGCCTTGGCTAGCCTGGAAATCGCTATGTAGATCAGGCTGGCTTCAAACTCACAGAAATCCACATGCATCTGCCTCCTAAGTGCTGAGATTAAAGAAGTAGGACACCCAGCAAAAATTTAAAAAAAAATATTTTTTGAAGAGCCCAGTGATGTCTCATATCTCTAATCCTAGCACTGAAGAGGCTGAGGCAGGAGAGTGCCCAGTTTAAGACCAGCCAGGGTTACACAGTAATACCCTACCTAAAACACACGCGTGTGTGCGCATGAGTATACAACACACACACACACACACACACACACACACACACACACACACACGCCCAAAGTGAACTCAAGTGATTCTGCCTCAGCTATTACAACGCAGCACACTGAGGCCTCCTTGCCCCCCCCATGTCGCATCACCACCAAATCACCCCTTTGTTACCCCAAGTGTGAGAGCATGGAAGGGTTAAACCCCTCCCAGACCCACCTCCCAGGCACTGGGGAGATTTCTACTTCCCATCTCCCCAGTGCCCTGCTCACAGTCCCACCTGCACTCACTATTAAGAGGCAGGAAGTGGTAATGGGAAAATTCCACCTCTAATTGCAGTATTCCCTAATTGCCGCTCCAGAGCCACCACATCAACCCAATTATAGGGCGCCCAGACAGGGTTCTCCATGGCCGAGGACTCCCTGCTCCGCTCAGAGACACCTGCCCTTGCAAATGCCAAAAAGGGAGCCTTCCTGATTCCAAGGGGCCCCGGACTGCCCAGTGCTAGTGCTTGGGCCCATCAGTTCTGGCAGGGGGCAGAGAGGTAGGAAGTCGGCTCCAAGGACTGAGGACCCTGGAGCTGGTGGGCAGCCGACCCGGGCTCTGGAAGCCTAGCCACCCTACATTGGCTATCATGAATGCTCCTCTTGGGTGCTATGGGCCCCCCAGGTGTTCTGGGATCTTTCCAACTGTCTTTCAGAGAGCTGCTTAGTCTCTCCAAATAAAAAATAGAGGAGAAAGAGCCCTTGCTTCTTCAGTGTAAAATGGGGCCCTCCACAGCCGCTCCAAGGTGGAGGGGCTGGAGTTAACACAGCCCTTTCTGAACGGCTGTATTAGAGAGAGCAGGAGACAGGTGGGGCTGAGTTCCGCTGCCACCCTAGAAATGGCCAAGAACTGTCTGGGGGCTACTTGGAAACCACGTGCTGGGAGGTTCAGTGGCCATTACAATGGGCCCCGCCACTGCTTTCCTAAATGTCATCCAGAATCCAGGATCTCAGCAGCTGGAGACCACCCAGGGAGCCGTGCATCTGGGGAGCCCTTCCTGGAGTTGACTCTTGGGGCTAGCAGCTGAAGGCTCCCCAAAGTCCAGATTCAGAGACTGCTCCAGTCCCTCGAGGCTGGGATCCAAAGTCACCCATCACCCCAGTGACCTCTTCCAACGGTCTGCTCCAGAGATGGAAATGAAGGGTGGCTGGAACAAGCCCTTCCCAGAAATGAAGCTCTGGCAAGAAACAGCTCACTGGGCACCAACAGAACTGCCTGAAGTGTGGAGCGAAAATGTGCCGGAATGGCACCAACTCTGTCTGTGGACAAGGACAGGACAGGCTGACGGGGTTAAAAATTACTCACACAGCTCTCCCCTGGGCTGTCACTCACTTAACCCCCCCCCACCACCACCACACACACACACACCCTATGTTGGGGACAGAAAGTTTAGCTCCATTCTACACATGGGAAGATGGAGAATAAGAGTTTAATTAACAATTTGTCCAAAGCCGGAGCATGTGCAGAGCCGGGTGGCCCCCAGGCAATTCGTCGATAGTCACTATACTACCTCGGAGGGAAAAAAAAAAGTTATTACGTGGTATTTCTCCACTTAAACTATGTCATTTACTGCAGGCCTCCTGGACACTGAGAGAGTCCAGGGCTGAATTTCCATTTCCTGGTCTGGCTTCCGGCAGAGCAGATGGTGAATAACCAATCAGTTGGATGTGTGGATGCTCACACGGGGATGTCAGACTGCATCAGTGCAGGGAGCCATGGACCACTGTGCAGACGGTGTTAACAGTATTTACACATTATACCCTGCAAGTGTTAAAACTCCAGACCTAGTCAAAGGCACTATTCATAGGCTCCCACGAACGGCATTCGCCACAGCTGTGGTGAGTTCCCAGCGTGATTATTTTTCTTCAGTTGTGTGGCAGTCAGTGATCACCAGTGTGGGAGCCAGGTACGTTTCATTCTCATCCGAATGCCTGTCACCTCGCATGGCACACAACAGACTGTCAGAAAGTAATAGTTAGCGAGGCCATGGTGGTGCACGCCTTTAATAGCAGCGCTCGGGAGGCAGAGGCAGGCGGACTTCTGAATTAAGGGCCAGCCTGGTCTACAAAGCAAATTCCAGGACAGCCAGGGCTACACAGAGAAACCCTGTCACGAAAAACCAAACAACGACAAAATAGTAATAGTCCAGTGGTGGCATGAACCTATAATTCCAGCACTGGGGAGGCAGAAGCAGGACGATCAGGAGGCCAGCCTGAGCTCTATAGTGAGTTCAAGGCCAGGCTGGGATATAAAGCAAAATCCTGTCTCAAAAGAGTAACAACAAAGCCACAGGTAATATTGAATGATTGTGGAAACTGATGATCAAAGTAGCTAAATAACTCACTAAGGTCTCCTGGATTGCAAAATCCAGAACAGCAGGGATTAGGGCTGAGGACGTAGCTCAGTTGGTAGTGTTTGCCTAGCATGTACAAAGCCCTGGATTCAATCCTAGCACTGTATAAGCCAGGTGTGGTAGCATACCCCCCCCAAACCTGAGCACTCAGAAGGTCAAAAGTAGAAGGCAGGAGGATTGACCAAGATCGTCTGTGGCTAAATGGGACCCTGACTTAAAAAAAGGGGTGGCGGGGAGAATGGCAGGACCGTTGTCTGTGGTGCTCATTCCACATCCATCCACAGTGCCTGGAGCAATGGTACCCAGGGGGTTCGTCTAACAAGATCCTGTTGCATACATGAGTGCGGCCACACACTTCATAATTAATGTATTTGCTGTAACCAATACCTAACGAAAAGCAACAGAAGGGAGGGTTTTGTTGTTGTTTTGGGTTTGTTTGTTTGGTTGGCTGGTTGGTTGGTTGGTTGGTTGGTTTGGTTTTCGGCTCTGGGTTCAGGGGATAGAGTCCATCGTGGTGAGGAGGGCATGGGGACAGGAATAGCATGTGGCTTAGCTATGAGAACACACACACGGGGAGATCGGGAAGTAGACAGCAGGGGAATGCTGGTGCTTGATTGGTCTTTTAACTCAGTCCAGGACCCCAGTCCATAGGATGGTGTCCCCCATATCTGTCCCCTTCAGGTAATCTTTAGAAAACGCTCTCATAGATAACACTTAAAAGTGTACCTCATTGATGTCCTACGCGTTTCTTAACGCGGTCCGGCTGACCATCAAGACCAGCCATTACCTTGGCCCTGGGAATTAGAACCCAAGCCCACCTGGTTTTCTGTTGTTCTGCATTGTTCTTCCTGTTCTAACCACCAGCTGTATCCAAGCCCTCTGTAGCAACAGAGGCTGGTCACTCTGCTCCCTGAACAGTACCCTTGCACCCTAGACAGACGTCTGTGATTGCTAGCTCAAGACAAGCAAATTTAGCTTTAGCTAGAACATGTCTAAGACCAGAAATGTCTACCTAGCAAATCCCAAAGCTAAAGGAAGCAGTATTCTCCTCAGCTCGGCCTTCTGTCATCCACGAGTGTGCCTCAGCCCTGGGCATGCTCTCATTGTCTGCCTGGATGTCTACTTCACACACACAATGCCCCTCCAGCCCCGCTCCCCTGAGCACAGTCAGAGTAGGACAAAGAAGAGCAGAAGCCACTCAAGGTCAGATGTACCCAGATCCAGGAGGACTGGGGTGGCCTAGCAGGAAGAGACTTCTCCAGCCATCCTGCCCCTGCCTCTGCCCCCATCTCTGCAGTATGAGGGGCAGCCTTATGGCATCTACCTGGAAATGGTGAACAGCTAAAATGAACTGCAGGATGGTCAGGAGCCCTTGAGCAGCTCTGGAAAGGTGCTCTGTGACCAGGCTAAGGACCAATGCCACTCAAAGGTGAGGCCAGTCATAGATTCCTGCGGCAACCTCCAGATGCCAAAGCCTTTCTCTTCCCCTGGTCTTGTGTGCATGCCAGGCCCCAGAGCGGAAAGAAGAAATGTGTTTGCATACCCTCCTCCCCACAAAAGGATACCAAGCTGGCTGGGGAAAGCTTGTGGATGCTGAGCAAAGCTGACTCACAACGGAGGGGACTGGTCTCTGCTCCGCCAGAGGGTAACTGGACACCTACCTCTGTGCCCCCCTCCCAACAGTTCCTAGGCTCCTGGTGCCTCCACAGGCCAGGTGCGGAAGGGAAAGCATGAAGCCCGGATCCAAAGGGAGTCCTAAGACCAAGGATGTGTCAAGGAGCAGAAGAAGGCAGAGGCTGTAGCAGCCGAGGGGAGCCCCGTTCCGGTGGCACTGGCCATTCTCCAGGAGCACAGGAAGAATGACTGAGGCTGCAAACCCCCAGATCAGGCCACAGTGTGCCTAGTGCAGACCCCTGACGCCGACTCACCTCTGGGGCCCTGACACCAGCGGAAGCTTGCAGTGTCTGCCAGGCACGTCCCATTGCGTCACAGCTGCCCTGCCCCTGCCCCTCTGGCTCGGTCTGAGGGGTGTCAGACATGTCCATTCCTACATTTTTGAAGCAGCCGAAAGGCTAGACTTGGTGTAAGCTGGGGCGGGGGGTGGGGGGTAGCTGGAAGGACTGAGGGCCTCTGGTCCTGCTCCTCCTCAGCACCGGAGTGATGAAGTGCCCAGGTTTCGAAGAGCTAGAGATTGGACTGAGGACAATCTATTACATTCGAGACGCCGCCTCCCGCCCACAGCAGAGGAAGAAGAGCGCCTACCCCAGGCTCCCCGAGACTGACCTCAGTCTTCTTTCAGGTGCCCCCTGAAACCTAAGGGTTTTTTCCCTCGTGTCCACCCCATCCTCACCCTCTCCCTTCCTCTGCCCTCTGCACACTGCAGTGGTCCTGCTTGGCAAGCGCCTCCTCTGTCCTTGTTCCGGCTCCTTCCACTGCCTGCCAAGAAAGGAGACCTTCACCAGCACCTCAGGAGTGGGGATGTGCAAAGGGGAGACCCCGTGCCGCTAAAGGCACCTGTGGAATGTGGGAAGGCAGGAAGAAACAGAGCACCAGGGTTAATGGGATGAGATGGGGAAAAGATGCAGCCTCTAAGTTAAAATAGAAAATTCGTGGTGGTGAGAGGGGCGGGTCAGAAACGCAAATGGAAGAGTCCAGAAAGGAGAGAGGGTTTGTTTGGCCCCGAGGACCAGGGCTGGAGCAGCGACAAGCCGTCCTAGGTGGTGCTGAGTCATGAGATTTGAAGGGACATCTTCACCCCCCCACACACACACACACACACATCCCCACCCCTGTCGCGTCCCAGACTGCTCCACTCCACCCTCACTTCCAAAATTCTAGTCTGGCCCCCCCAGCCTCGCACGCGCGACCTTCCCCTTTCCTCCCACGACGTCGGTACCGCAGATCCCCGAAGCTTGACCCGGGGCAAAAGAGATGGCGCAAACAGGCGGGGGATGGGCAAGACGCAGGTGGGGGCGTCCAGGGACCAGAAACGCCGGGAGCAGAGCCGGAGGGCGTAAGGGACCCTCGGCCCCTCCGTCCTGCAGCTCCAGGCGCAAACCCACAGAGGATCCTGCTCCTCGCTCCCCGGCTCCGGCTCCCTCCAGCCGGTGGCGCGGCAAACTCCCCTTAAAGGACGGTGCGGGCGCCGGGTCCTCTTCGTCCCAAACTTCCGCAACCCCGCCCACCCCCAGGAACCAGATGCCTTCTGCCCCCGGACTCAGAAGCCGGGATGGAGAAACTTTGGAGGGGATAGGGACTCACCCGAGGGCGACCCCGACGCGGCAGGAGAGATCCGCGGTCCCCGACGGGAGGCAGAGACCGGCTGCAGGGATGCGGCGCTGGCGACGGTCCAGCGGCGGCGTTTGTTCCCCGGGGGCGCGGAGTCCCCGCTCCGCCCCGGGCCCAACTCCGCTCCGAAGTGCCTTTGCCGCAAGACTTGCTGAGCTTAGCAGTCTGCGCCCGGGCAGAGGGAGGGGCTGATCGATGGGCGAGCGCGAGCGCGGCGAGCGCTGCAGTGAGGGGAGGAGACCCGGCGGGCCGCGCGGGAGGGCGGGCTCGCGCCGGGAGGTGCGGGGCGGGCCTGCCTGCGGGACTGTCCTCGGTGCACAGCACGCTGGGCGCCGCGCCCCCGCCTAGCCTCCCGTCAAGGTCAGGGAGGCAGCTCCCGGGACGGAAAGAGCAGGGCAGGCAAAGGGACCCGGTCCCCTCCACCCTATGTGGCTTGGCTCCCAAGAGCCCGCTTCCTCCCGACCTCCGCAACCGCTCACTGCAGGCGGAGGCTAAGTAGTTGGGCTCAAGAGCACCCATAGCCATTTTGGGATCCCTAGACCCCCTTTCTTCTCCCTTGCCCACGCAGTAAGGCCACCCCCACCTATAGCGATGCCTGGGAATGGTGGGGATTCTGAGCGTAAAAGATAAATGAAGAGGAGAGTCCTGGAAGAGGGAGGCGGGGTGGGGGCTGTGAAAATACGGTATGCAGAGCTGAAATGGACCTTAAGAGGGGAGAGCCGGAGCTGGGAGGAGATTGGAAGACAACTCAATGAGGGATTTCTCAAGCATTTGTTTTCTAGAAGTGTAAGATGTTGCTGCGAAGGTGGAGATTACAATCTGGTTGCTGATGGAGAAACAATCTCTGAGGCCCTGAGCCAAAAGCAGTTCCCTGTGCTGTAGAGCCTGGGGAGAGCGGATTGCAGTACCTCTAACCTACCCAGAGATGCTGTAGAGCCTGGGGAGACTGGATTGCAGGACCTCTAACCTACCCAGAGATGCTGGGGCACCGGGAGAACTCTTTGCTGCACAATCTTTAAATATTTTTAGATTTTTTAAATTGCACTTGTTCATTTATTCTGCGTGTCACACACACACACACACACACACACACACACGCGCGCGCGCGCACACACACACACAGTCAGAGAACAATATGCAGTAGTTATTGCTTCCTTCCTCACTGTGAGCCCTGGGATTGAACTCAGGCTGTCAGGTTTGGCAGCAAGTGCCTGTACCCACTGAGCCATCTTGCCAGCCTCCACTGTAACTTTTGGAGTGGACTTTTATGATAGGACAGTAGCACCCTGCCTTTCTCTTGGATACCAAACAGTAGGCTGAGGTCAGTCCTCAACACGTTTGCTCTCAGAGAAAATGAGAGCTGGGATGGCTGAAGAAGGAGGGACTGCAAAGAACAGGTGGGACCCAGGGGTGAGAGCGAGAAGAGGCAGCAGGGGCTGGGGGCTTTCAGATCACACTTCCAATGACGTCAGAATTCTAAGACCACCCCAAGTCAGCTTGCTTCAGCAGAAGGGAGCCAGTGGCAGCCCCTCAGTGGCTGTCAGGAACGAGACAATGGAATGTTCATTCTGTGGCCTCCACAGAACAGTGTGGAGGAAACAGGTGTCAGCATCCTGCCCTCCACCCGGCCACCCTAGCTTCTCTGTGCCTGAAGACCTGTTGCTGCACCCTAGGGGCAGGCTCTGCTCCCCTCGCTCCTAATCCACATCCTGATAATGTGTATCTACAGGAGTCCAACCAGAAAGGCTGCAGTGCCCACACACTTCAACTCTGGCAACACACATCCAATCAAGTCCCTTGTCAGTCCGGCTCCCCAACTCCTCCCAAGCAGCACTGGGAACTTAAGGTTAGAAGCTGCCTGCTTTCCAAGACTATTAGGAGAATCGGTGCTTCAATCACGTTGGCTAAGTGGAAAGTGTGGTGTCCCTGGCTACAGCTTTAATGTTCTTTGAACTCATCAGGATCAGGAGTTACAAACCTAATCAGTGGATATGCCTCTCGCCTATGACCCTTGGCTTGAGAACTGGAAGAGAAAAGGATGTAAGAGGCATGTACTCACTCCCTCCACACCCAGCATATTACTAGATACTTCACTTTTCAACTGCTCACTTTAAAAAGGTGAGCCCTGGGCACTATTACACCACCATCTTGGAAATGAATTCCCATCCCGGGGCTATGAGGCAAGGATCTGCCTCATACAGGATCCTTCTGAACCCCTTGGGGGTCGGGGCAGAGATAACGCTAAGAGTTGAGGGAACTCTGCCTCCCCTTTGCTACATGGCCTCTGCTTTCCCCTACTGCTTTCCTGAGGTCTCCGGTTCTGCTTTGGCCTAAGTAGGGGAGAGAAGCCAGCGGGGAACTGCAGCATCACACACACACACACACACACACACACACACACACACACACACACGCCCCTGCACTCCCCGTCTACCCCTCCTGCTGCTGGAAGCCTGCACTTTCGCCCTTCCTTGCTTCCACTCACACCCTGCCCTTGACTTACTTCCTCCTCTCTTCCAGGTGAGGTCTTTAACCTTACACACCTTTCAAAGCCTTGCTGCTGTCTACTGTTGCAGCAAACCAGACAGAAGCAGGCCTTCACCTCCACAGGCAGGCCAGCTCCTGGCGTCTGCCTCCGCCCAGCGCACTCAGGAATACAAGCACTAAGCCAGGGAACGGAAGTCCCCATCCTCCCACTCCCACACACCCCCAGCTCACCCTTCTCCAGTGGTTTGCATGACTCTTGACCACTAAGCCAACACAGGCTGAAGCAGCCGCTTGACAAGTGTCATGGAATCAATGGGCTTCTCAAACTCTCATTCGATCCCTGTCACCACTGCTCTTAGTCTGCTTATCATTTGATTCCGTAGACATGCCAAACTTAAGTGTATCTTAAATTGTATTTTATTTAAGTTAGTGTGTTTATACGAGTCTACTTAATTTTTAGATCACCCATAAAAATGCTTTAAATACAGAAGACATTAACTCATGAAATGGGAAGGGTTAAAACACGAATTAAAGTGAGAAACCATGTAATCCATACATTATCTTAGATTTTAATTAAAAATAAAAATCCTGTCTGGGTGTAGTGGTACATAATTTAATCCCAGCACTCAGGAGGCAAAGGCAGGTGGATCTCTGTGAGGCCAGCCTGGTCTACACAGAGTTCCAGGACAAGCAGTACACAGAAAGATCATGTCTCAATCAATCAACCAGTGGATAAATCCTGATCTAAGAATGGTAAAGGGCAAGTCTCCCAGGGTGGACTATAATTATTTATTCATTGTGCAACAAATAAAACAATAAACATAACTACTGTAGCTGGATGTGGGGGACCAGCCCCCACTTTTACAATCACGGTACCCTTGAGCAGGGAAAAGTGGGAAATATTTAGATAGAAAGAGATACCTCGACAATGAGAAGAAAGACAGAAACACAGGATAGCCTCGGGAGGGCCTGGGTCAAAACCCACCAGCCCAGAACTTTATTCAAAGGGCTTTTTACAACAATACCAAGGGGTGAGGCAAAAAGACCACTCCTTGCTAGATACAGCCAAGTGTAGACCCTTCCAAACACCTGGTACCCATCCTCTTAAGCAGCCCTGCTGGGTAAAGTCACTAGGAAACCTCAGTGGGCTCCAAGAGCTGGAAAGATGGGTCATCAATTACTAGCATTCATGGTCTTTCAGAGGGCTTGGATTTGGTTCCCAGCACCAACAAGGTGGCTCATAACCACCCATAAATCAAGTTCAGGAGATCCAGTGCCCTCTTCTGGCTTCCATGGGTATTGGGCACACAGGTAGTACAGACGTAGATGCAAACAAAACACTCATATGCATAAAATAACCTTATTAAAAAATTACTATCTAATTGGGATGAAATTCTTGAATACAGCAGAATGGAGAGGACAAAGGAGTCCTGTGTAACTTTATGGTCCTAGGAAGGAAACTTCAAGTTTTCAGGACTGTATCTAGCTTATGGAAGAAACTCATTAAGTTACAAATAACGATCCAGGCTTACCAGATCTCAGGGACTAGGGGAAAATGTAAGGACTTTGTCTTTCAGAATTGTCTGAAAGCACAAATCAACTTCCCTTCTCAGATTCACAACAAGAAGTACCCTAAGACACACCAGCAGACGACTGCTCTTGGCGAAGCACCAAGCTTCATGACACACGGAGCTCTATGCCCCAGATGGTTGGAATGAGCCTTGGCTCTCACCCCTCTGATTGGGCAGGAGAGGGCTCTGAATTATTCTGCCCACCCAGTGTACTGAACACTCTTGGTGAGCCGGCTAACACAGAGAGATTCTTCGTGGAGGGAGCTGTAAGCTTTCTAAAATGTGAAGAGCAAATTGTTCAGAATTAGGAATCATACAAAGCTTTGCAGGGCGGTGTGTCTTTCCTTTTGAGAGGGCACCCATGGGCTTCGAAGCTCGTCACCATGACGAGATGAAGAGCAAATCAGCTGGAACCCTTTTGGAATCATTAAGCCTGGCACTTTAATCTCCCATTGCCCATGAAACTCTCCATACATTGGGGTTGTATCAGAACTGCCTTCCGGAAGGACCCTGACTATGGGAGATGAGCGCCAGATGCCTCAGTGGAGGACAGTGGGGAAGAAGCTTCAGGGCTGACACATCTCCCAGGCCTACCTACCACCTTCTCTGCAAGTTACCAGTAGAGGCGGAGCAAGTCTCTGGAGCTCCAGCTTGTTGCGTGCATGTGTCCATCACCAGTCCCTACACATCTCACTGTTCACTTCTGGCTCTCGGGAGTGACTATGGTCACTGTGACTGGCTAGGGACTGGCAATGAGGAGGGGTCACTGACGCACCTCAAGCTCTCAGCTACCTTGTGGCAGAGTGAGATATATGTGCCAAGAGGTAAGTTGAGGTGTGGTTGGATCCCCAGTGAGAGCCACCGCCTCATAGGGAGAGCCACCACTCCAGGGGAGCAGAAACTGACTGTGGACTTCCCCTAAGGAAGAACCTTTCATCTGCCTCTGTAGGAAGGATGTTCCCCAGGGATGCAGCGCAGAGGAAAACAGACACAAATGCAGTGTGCACACTGAAGAGCTTGAGCTGAGAAGCAGAACAGTCCCGTGACCTCACTAACGCCCGTTTCCTTACTGGTTGAATGAAGACTTTCAAGCACCTTAAGAGATAGATCTGACTGAATAGTTCATGGGGCTGGGGAGACGGCTCAGCAGTTAAGAGCATGGGCTGTTTCCAAAAGACTGGTTCAGAACCAGCACCATGATGTCTTGGAACTCTAACTTTAGTTATAGGGGATCTGATGCCCTCTTCTGGCCACCATGGGCACTGCATGCACATGGTGCCCAAACATACATGCAGGCAAAACAACCTTGTACATTAAATCAATCTAGAAAAATATTAAGTAGCTAAAAGGTAGCTACTATTGCTATCCTTAGAAAAGAGAAAATGGCTTTGTGAGGCCATGGTGTAGGGTGGTCTTGGGACCCCTAGAAGGTCAGAGAAGCTAGGGCAAAATCATATAGATTCCAGAGACCAGCTCTTTGATTTTTCTTGGGAAGGCAGCTGAATCAAAGTCACTAAAGAAATGAAGTTCAGGAAAACTCTGGAGTTAGACTGAAGAAGGGTTGTAAGGCCCCTTCCACGTGGGGGAGGAGATGTAGACCAATGGTGCAGCACTTCTTTAGTAAGTACAAAACCTTGGGTTTGACCTCGCACCCCCCCAACATGGAAAAATTAAAAGCTAGGAATGATGGCTATACCTGTAATCCTAGCACTCAGTACATTGAGGTAGATTTCTTTAAGTTCAAGGTCAGCCTGAGCTACACAGTGAGCTCCATACCAGCCTGGAATACAGAGTGAAACCCCTTAAAAAACCAACAAACAAACCACTACATCAAAATGCCCATGGGGCTGGGATGTGTGACTCGCCAATTTCAGTTCTGGATCCTGACTGCCTGAGTTGGAATCTCAGCTCACTTTTCCACATCTGAGTGGCTTGGGCCAGCAGAGCAAAGATGCTTAAGAATCCTCCATAAGAACAACATAACTGCTTCCTGTCTAGCTCCAGCAGGCCCCCAAGTCTTCTAACTCTCCACACAGAGAAGTTGAATGTCTTTCTCAAGGAACGCCAATGAGTCTGGAAGCCTCGCGATTACTGGTAGAGTCGGGGTTGGGGTGAAGAGACTAGACACCCTGAGCTAGCCCCCTGCTCCTTCCCTTGGCCAGGATGTTTGTATTTTATATGGCTATGTGTGCAGCGAAGATCCGTCAGCACCTCAGCCTCCAAGGTCTCTTACCTGAGTCTGGAGCGCTGACAAGGTGCTTGTGACCCAGGAAGATTCTGCCACAAGAGCAGCCTGCTGGAACCTGACCTGCCTGGTACTAGGGTTCCCTTTTCTCAGGGAGACTAGTCACCTTGAGCTTTTCCACTTTTGCTTGGGCAGGGCTTGTTTTCTTAAAGTTGCTTTTTGCCAAAAACTTAGTAGATGTACCTGGCTCGGCCCCAGCTGAGGGGACTTTGTTCACAGTGGCAGAGGTGTCTGGGAGCTGAATGCCAGGGTAGGGCTGCCAGCCACCTGCCAGTAGACCCAAGGGCAAGATCCTTGCTTATGCATGTGGCCCAGTCTCTGAAGAAAACACCTGGGCCTGAAGTCCATTTCCAGCTTGACTGAAATACTGATCCAGTTTAAGAAAAAGAATCTTCCCCCAAACAAAAGCTTCTATAAGCCTTACCCACTGAGGGGTGGGGAAGAACCACTGCCCAGGCTAGCACCAGGGTTCACTGCCCTGGAGTCATGTTTCTCAGAGTCTAGCCTCAAGAGGAGTCACCAGCCTTTCCATCCGCAAAGGCTCAGAATCTGGGACTGACTTCTCTCTGTGTGTACCAGCTGGGTGGCCTTACCCAGACTTCTGGGTTTTTTGTTTTTGAGACGACCTCAGTGTATCCCAAGCTGGCCTAGTCCTCATGGTCCTCTTATGTCAGCCCCCCAGTGCTGGCCTTTAGTGTTAACATTTGCCCAGTTCCCTTATCTGAAGAATAGAGAGTGCTTCGCTGGATTACAAGTTGATACAGCAGAGCAGTCACAACTCTGCCAGCCACACACAACATGTTGTAATCTCAAATGCTTCTTCCTCAGCTTTCCCGATATCCATTGTGTTCCTGCCTTTCCCTTACCAGGACTGAGCAGGCTCCTGGGACCATATCCATGCTTTTCCACTCCTGTTCTCTGAAGGGTTGGTACCCAGTCTCAGTATCAAAGGATCCTGCTGAGTCAGGACCTCACCCCACTCAGAAAACACCTGTACTGAAACAATTTGTAGTCAATGCCTCTGATCTAAATGGTGCTTAAGGGAGCCACAACAAACCAACTTTATAGAGAGAGGCAGATAAAAACAGAATGTCCCCGGGAAGGTTTTTGTTTTGTTTTTAATACAGTCTTTCTAGATAATCTATGTGTAGTGGGATGCAAACTCAAAGCTGCAATCTTCCTGCCCCAGCCTTTGAAGTCCCCGGGTTATAGGCATGTGCCACCACACCCCTTGAGGATCGTGCGCAACTGTCTCACTTTGTGGGGCAGGCCCCCATCCTCAGCAAGGTCACAAAGGCAGTTTGGCAGTGACACAGATCATGTCAATTCAATGTTTTGCCTTTTCAAAGCCTTGTTGTTTTCTTCTAAGTTCCCTTATGTCCAATATAGCAAGAAATCAAGAAGAGCCGGGCATGGTGGTACACACCTGTAATCCCAACACTCGGGAGCAAAGGCAAGCAGATCTTTCTAAGTTCAAGGCCAGCTTGGTCTACATAGGGAGTTCCAGAATAGCCAGGACTGCATACACAGAGAAATCGAGTTTCAAAAACAAAATGCCCAAAGAAACTACGATCTATTTGCACAGCTCCTCTGATGCTAAATCTTGAGCTTCCCCGTGTTCTCTAAGTCCAAGATTCTATGTAGACGTGCAGCCCTGAGAATCCAGGAGATGCTCAACATGCTGGGCTCATAATATGGACCATCACTAATTTACCAAGAGATTTCTACCATTTGGTGGAATACAAATCCAAATCCTGAGCTTTAGTCTTAATTCTACAACCCAATCTCCTCCCCAAACAGCAGGTCAGATGAGCTTAAGAACTTGGAGAGGTGCAACACTGATCCTGATATCTAGTTTCAGAGCAAAGGGCTGGAGAGTGAACTTGGGTACCTAAGTCTACCCTGCCTTTCCTCCAGCAGGCCAGGCTCCAGCCCTAGAACTAGGAAAGTAGCCCAGCCCCCATCCTCTGCTGCCCTCTGCTGCCGTGTGTTAGAACTTTCCTGTGACTTCCCCAGGCCTGGAAAACACCCACCGTTCTCCAACCTCCCATGCTGCTCAGGGGTCTCATTGTGTTAGATTAAAATTAGACACTAACTGCTGTTAGTTCAGATTAAGAAAAGAGCCATTATCTTCCTGAGCAAGAAAAAAAAGCAGTATCTTTGGAGATGGTGGTGGCCTTCTCCTTTGTAACACTGGAGTGCTGTCCAACTATCTACAAGAAACAGACATGCTCACTTTAAGTTCTATAAAGCTCATGACTAGAGGCATAATTTTGGCATCAAAATCCCAACCTTGGACCTGAAGAGAAGGCTCAGTGGTTGAGTTCATCCTGCTCTCCCAGAAGATGCAGCTTACCCCAGGCGCCCACTCTGGGCAGCTCACAGCTGCCTGGCACTCCAGCGGCAGGAATCTACTCCTTTTTCTAGCTCCTGAAGGCACCACCCACACGTGGCATACATTCTCACAGACATTTTTTAAAAAGTCCCCAGGGCTGGAAGGATGGCTCAGTGAGAATGTATTTACTCTTCCATTCCCAGCATCCATGTAAGGTGGCTCACAGCTGCCTGGAATTCCAGCTCCAGATATGACTTCTCTAGCACAGACATGAACATGTAACACATGATTTAAAAAAAAATCCCACCCTGGAGCTGAGGAAATATGGCTCAGCGATTAAGAGTACTGACTGCTCTTCCAGAGGACACAGGTACAGTTCCTAGCACCCACATGGTAGTTCACAACCATCTGTAGCTCCAGTCCCAGGAGATCCAACACCCTCTCCTGACCTCCCTGACATACCACGGTGCACAGACATGCATGTAGTCAAAACACTCGTACACATTAAAACAACAACAACAACAAAAAACCCATGCTTACCTACAAGGAAATTCTCCTTTGTATTAGAAGGATTAGATGTATTAGAAGGATTAGAATCTCTAAGAATCATGTTTTGTAGGACTTGCTACAGAAGTGTTTTTCTAAAAATTCAACAAGGGCCAGCGAGATGGCTCAGTGTGTAAAGGAATTTATCGTTTTGCCTGACAACCAGGGTTCATCCCTGGGACCCACATGGTAGAGCCAACTCCAAGTTGTCCTGACACCCTCACTCATGTTCTCACACACAAATGTGATAAAAACTTTAAAGTGTGGTTGCTGGGGCTGGAGAGATAGCTTAGCAGTTAAAAGCACTGACTGTTCTCCAAAAGGACCAGAGTTCAATTCCCAGCACCCACACGGCAGCTCACTGTCTATAATTCCAGTTCCAGGGGATCTGGCATCTTCACACAGACATACATGCAGGCAACACACCAACACACATAAAAATAAATAAGTCTTAAAAAAAAAAGTGTGGTAGTCACCCGGTGGTGGCGCACGCCTTTAATCTCAGCACTTGGGAGGCAGAGGCAGGCAGATCTCTGTGAGTTCGAGGCCAGCCTGGTCTACAAAGTGAGTTCCAGGACAGCCAGGACTACACAAAGAAATCTCGTCTCAAAAAAACAAAAAAGTGTGGTTATCATGATACAATGGCAAAGCCTAGGAGTTGGCTTCAAGCCTCACACAGGTTCGCTACCCCAGTTCAAGTCACACATCCTTAACAGCTTCCCCAAGGCTCACTCTCCAGGCTGTCCTAGGGGCGATCACTTCCTTAGGACCCTCAGTAAGTGCCCACTGTTCTCAGATCTTCTCCAGTGAGAAGGTCCTGGGAGAAGAATGAGCACATCTCAGCCTGACCAAAGCCAGCCACCTAAATGGTAGTGCCCATAACAGGAGACCTCTGTTCTTCCTGGAGTCAGTACATAAACCTACTCAAAGACGGAATTTGGAGAAGGCAATTATGATGGTTTATATTATCAGCTTGATGGGGTAAGAAGAACCCGGAGACAAATCTTTGGGCATGCCTATTAGTGGTTCTTCTAGGTTGAGCATTGCTATCCCCGTTTCCTGGCCGCAGATGAAATCTCAAGCTACCACTGAAGCCACACCATTGTGGACCGTACCCCCAAACTACGATCCAAAATAAAGCCTTCATCTGCTTGTGTCAGGTATTCGGTTGCAACATGGCAAGTGACTGATTCCATGCACAGTATTTTCTCCTCTAGGAAAACCTGGGGCCTTTAAACCACTGATACTCTTATCAAAGGCTGCCTAAACTCACTAATTTGTTTCCCTCCTTTTGGCCACTAAACAGGATAAACTTAAATATCAAAAGGCTCCACAGCACTCAAGGAAACAAAACAGTGCTATCTGGTGGCCATGGCTGGAGTGGCAGTCGGCGAGCAGGCTGAGTCAACCTGGAAAATCAGCAGGGGAACTCATCCGAGGACTGCCGCCCCACACACCCCCACCCCACGCTTTTCACTTCCAGACACTACTCCACTTGAATCAACGAAGAGTCCTACTTGTTTGCTTTTGCTCACTCAGTGGGTGGAAAGGTGAGGGATATGCTAGATAGAAACAGAGTGCAAGGAACCAGGACCTCAAAGTCACCATGACCTCAGTTTTCCAAGGCATGGCAGTGCCCAGGACCTGCTTCCTGCCTGGTGAGTAGTCATGGCACACAGCCCTGACCATGTGTTCAGTCGCAGTGGAGCAGAGGAATCTGACCAGGAGGAATTTTACTCAGAGGGTGGCCATTTTAAGACCAAACATGACCACTAGGTTTTAAGACTTCTCCAAATGGCACTTCACACTAGGGCCACACACATAAACAATGGCTGGTTGGTGACTGTAGGTTGACACCTAGGTCAGATATGAAGCACTCACCATAGACAATATTCATAAGCCTCTGGAACCTGCAGGAAGTTTTGGTCAAAGAAGTAGTGAGACAGCAAACTGTTCTTAAATCCCCTTCCCAAAGTTCACTTCTGCCAGGACTATGCTAACCTCTGG